>OY723385.1:69012457-69156768 GCA_963210295.1 Ophion ellenae
TTTGACGTCACGCGGCCTGACAGCTGACAAACAATATGGCGGTCGACTAGCCCGTCGTCAGCTTGCCGAGTACTTTGCCCCTGTTTTAACGTATCTCCGTTTTTGCCCCCCGAATCTAACAGCGTCAAACGTTATCGGACATTCGGAACGAATCTTTGCGATATGCTGAGCCGCCCTCGAGTGTAGCGACTCGGTGAAGAAAATATGAAGACGTCGCCGTAGTCGTTGCTCGCGAAGACGAAGATAAATTGCGAAAAGGCGCGATCCCGTTGAGCGCGCGCGCGCGACGACAAGAATGAACGACTATAGTGACGTTTGACATGAATTGAGCAAAAAAACAATAAAAGAGGACGAAATTCATGCGAGGCTGCTTTACTTGCCAGAAGAAATCGCCACGATGGCTGGAAACGATCGTACATTGAGGTTAGTTTGCACGAATTTTTCGTAATTTCGCTTTACCGCGTCGATAAAACTAGCGACTATTTGAATTTGAAAAAACACGTTCGAATCTCCGAAGTTTCAAACTTTGTTTTCTTTTGGTTTCTTTTTTTTTTTCAAAAGGTCATGTAAAAAAGTCGTGTGATATTCGATCTCAGCTTGAAAAATTATTATTTTTGCAATGTTGCATAATTATCATATTTGCCGCTGGTTGTGTAACTCATCCGTCAAGATTGTACTTCGTGACATGGAACGTGGCGACAAAGTTTCCGGATGGAGAGCCGCTGCAGCTTCTTGGTCTGGATGGGGACGGACTGGAAAATTTGCCCGACTTTTTCATTGTGGGGTACGACGATTCTTATCGAATTATCGAGAGTTTTTTCATTATCATTAATGAAAACTTCAATGACATATTCGTCGCAGTTTGCAGGAAGTGAAGGCGCAACCGCAGGACATGGTGCGGGATATATTTTCCGAAGATCCGTGGACCAAATGCTTCAGGTAGGATAACTTCTAAGCTATAGAAATGAATGTTTATTTATCAAAGACACTAATCGTGATCAAGTAAATATATATTTGAATAATTCGTTTTTATTATTAGTATCTTTTATGAAAAAAAGGACAATTTCATATTTAACTTTTCAAGCTGAATTTTTTTCTGTCGGCTGCTTTATGGATTCAAGTGTATTGTGAAGAAAAATCTCAATCTTTTCCTTATTATGTTACAGGATGGCCTCAAAAGTGATGTCTAAAAGGAAACTCAGATCCTTGTATCTATCGCCTCTGTGTATGGTCGACAATCTTTTTTAGTTTTCGAGAAGAAAGCATTTACCAATTTTTTCCAAGCATTTCTCTAGCATAGGTTTGGTTTTTTCCCCCTTTCGTATATGTTCTTTCCTCGTGGAAGTTTTTGAAAACAATTGAAAGTAATTTAGACTAGTATAAGCATTGTTTTTTAACATCTAAACTTTAGTGGCTAATCCGACTAGTAAATCCAACCTAATTTTTCATCTTTTCATTACAATCTAAGGCATTTACGTTACTGTTTACTTGGTAATTTATTTATTGCTCAACAGTGCACTTCGCAACAATAACACAAATAAAAAATCGCGAGGATCATACGGACCCAAAAGAGAAAAATAGAAAAAAGCTTTTTTCTTGTAAACTGAAAAAAAATAGTAGAACATACATGGTTTCCCTTTTGGATATCACTTTTCGGGCCACCCTGTGTCTGTATTAAAAGAATAAACGATTTCCTTTCATCAAAAAACTTACATTCATAAAGCAGTCGATAGAAAAGTGCAGGCTCAACAAAAGGGGCTCTAATTATTTGTGCTTTTTGTGTATCAGATGCTAAAAATGAAAAACTGATAATAATAATATTTATAATGATAAAAGTAATACTTGTTATAATGATTATCATTATTAATTACAATCAATTAATGTTTATAATGATGATAGAATAGTAATACCGATGGTGATGGGATAATAAGATATCCGGGGTGCCAAGTTTTGAGCGTTTATTTTTTATATTCGAACCAATATAATGAGAGAATTTCAAGAATGATTCGGCTTCCTTAAGGAATTATAAGCGCTTTTAGCGGTAATTGGAAATACGCCAAAATGCAACGATTGTTGTTGGCTCATGGGTACAATATCTTTATTTTATCACAAATACTGGAAATTGACCGGGCGAGCTTTAAAAAGTATTTGTTCAGTATTGCCTCAAGGGCAAAAAGTTATTTTCTTGGTTGGCCGAGACCCCATTCAGCGCATGCAGGTCATTTGAGTTACCCAGACCACACCATGTAGAGGTTGCCTGCTCAGTATTTCTGTCTCTGATAAGGGCCGTTTTAGCGTTTCTTTGTAGGTGTGTGTGTGCGTTTGTTTGGGTTGGAGCCTTACAAGTCCGAAGAGGGATGAACTGTATACTTTTCATCCCTCTTCGGGCTCCTAGCGATTAAAAGTACTACTTTACTCTCCGTCTAGTCACACGTATAAGCGAGGAAAACATAGTAGTGGTATTCAAAATACGTTTTAGGCTTCTGAGACACTGTTGAAGCTATATATTTCCACGTTACCTTGCCTGATGTTCCTTGAAATTTCCAAATTCGAAAAAATCGTCATTTTCGATAACTAACGAAAAATGCTGATTTGAACGCAAAATAAGCGAAATATTAACTTTTACCACTTTTTATATTTCGTTTATTTTGACTCGATATTCCTAAAGTCACCGTCAAATCTTGGCGCCCCGGATATCGTACGCTTGCCCGTTTTCCTAATAATAAAAACTCGTTCTACAAGACGAGTATAGATTGTAACAATAATAAAACTAATATATGGATTGAGATATGAATTATTCGTTTCTCGTCGTTTTGTTCCAGAGACGTACTGAAGAAGAAGGATTACGTGAAGATCGGTATGCAGAGATTACAGGGTCTATTATTGAACGTGTTCTGCCTGAGAAAGCACATGACGCATATGCGACTGATAGAGGCTCGTTACACGAGGACGGGATTAGGAGGCATGTGGGTAAGACGAATTCTTAGGAGAGACAGAGCAAGAGAGAGAGAGAGAGAGAGAGAGAGAGAGAGAGAGAGAGAGAGAGAGAGAGAGAGAGAGAGAGAGGAGGATTAAGGATTAAGGGATTGATAAATAGGTTTCATTATGGCCTACTCAAATTTCTCTGGCAAACGAGGAAATAGTTCACAACAATGCAAAGTCGTAAATAATCAAAAGTGACCAAGTCATACATAATTATACACAATCATGAGACTCAAGTGAGAAAAATCATACAAATGAATTAAATCCTCAAAAACTAAAATAACAAAGTAGCAAAAGAAACGAATACAAATAAAAGAGAATTAAAAGGTTAGGCTACTGTGACGATCTAAAAATCCGGGTTATTTAAGAAAATTCATTTTCAAGGAATAAGTAAGATTATTGAAAAATCGTTTCGACATTTATATGTATGTACGTTAACAAAGTTGTGTACTAAATTTCATAAACAAGTATTCATAATGAAAGAAGTTCGATTTCAATACATTCATATTCAATTGCAGAAAATTGTAACTTTTGATATCATATCCCGGCTTAGAAATGTTTTTCAATAATATTATGGGTTGCAAGTTGCCTAATAATAATCTTTTTTTACATGAAATTGAAATCGCAAGAAGTTGGCTTCCCGACAAAAACTTATTGTATTTTTATTCCCACTCTCGCAGCCAAGGAACGGTCCCAAAACTCCTTAAGGGGCTACATGTACCTAAACGCCTGAAAAAAATGGCCAAATTGTGTTTTTTCCCGTGGGAAACGGTTTGTGAAAAAGAAACGCATTTTTTAAACACAAAGTTATACATATATATCGAGAACCTTAAAAGAAAACACCAAAAAATGCAGGAAAACAATAAAAACATGGCCCGCAGATGATGAAATTTTTTCGCGACCTTTGGCGGTGGCCACTCTCCAGCTTAAACGGTCCGAGATCTAAAAACCAAATGGGTTAT
The DNA here is from genome assembly GCA_963210295.1 of Ophion ellenae. Classification (NCBI taxonomy): domain Eukaryota; kingdom Metazoa; phylum Arthropoda; class Insecta; order Hymenoptera; family Ichneumonidae; genus Ophion; species Ophion ellenae. The sequence goes on from OY723385.1 coordinate 69,016,402, forward strand.
TCAAGTTAACATTAAATACGAGTTGTTCACGATCGTCGATTTTTAGAAGCATTTTTTTTAACTACGTGGCGACGTATTGAAACTCGAGCATACAAAATCCATGAAAAAAGTCGTCATTTTTACGTAACTATTAAAAAATGAAGATCGATTTGGAAAAAGTGAGATGGTCAATGACCTCTACATGTTTCTCATCGTATTTCCTGTGAATTTGGGAACAATCCATCAAGTAGTTCTCGAGATATCATGTCCACTGACTTTGAAAACAGTGTTTCGAGCAAAAAGCGTTTAAGGAGGCTGCTCACGGTCTTTGCGGGGCAGGCGGCAAGAGGGTAACGCATGTGCTCAAACGCGGGCGCCTGCAACGGCTGCAAACCCCGGATAATCAAATTTTCGGTTACATAAAATAAATAAATTTCAGTTAATAAATATGTGAAGTGCATATAACTGGCTGTTTAGAAACGTTATTAATCTTTTTTGTTTATTTACATCGCGAATACGTTACTAACCAAGTTGAAATGTGGCAAACGCGCAATTTAGTTCTCAGTAACTGGTGTCACTGAGCTCAGATACGAACGCCACATCGTGAGCGCGTAGCTGTCAAACATCCTTCGCAAATTCCGTTTTTTTTTGTTCGCCGAAAATGGAAAGATGGAAGGGAAAAATGCAAACCGAAAAACAGTACAATCCACGGTTGGAGCAAGTACAACCTGGAAAGCGGTGGAAAAAAGTAGTTGAGCCGGAAAATGAATGCGCAGTCGAGGGACGACGCGTAATTGATTTGAAGGTTATGTCGAAGCACATGCACTGCAGCTTCCGTAAATAATGATTCAAAATATTGAAATGCTATTTATGAAACCGCGGTAAGAAATTTATAGCAAGAAAGCAATAGTTTGTGCGTTTCAAATTTTGGCGCCTATTCAAAATGGCCGACTTGACAGCAGCGTCGCCACGTGCCGTAGGGCGCTTTATCGTTTCACGCGAATCAGCTGAAATGTCCTGTTTTATTTCACGAATATCTCTATAACGAGACAGACAAAACGCTGTACTTTTCGTTAAAATGTTTCATTAGAATCTCAAGAATTTATTCCGCCTATTTCCATTCAATTCTTACTATTTTTATTGTGTTGCGTCAGTCGTATTAAAGTTGTCATGAAGCTTTTGCTATGTCACCTGTGTATAAGGGCCTAACTTCAATAATTAGGCTTATAACCTCATTAATTGCTCATCAATCACGCCAACGAATTACTTGAAATTTTACACGGAGTCGTAATACCTGTTCGCCAATAGCCTCAATAAATTTCAGCAGATTAAGGGGAGATATACACCTAGGAGCCGGAAAAAGGTAATTTTTGTGAATTTTTTCAAGGAAAACTATTTGAAATTTTGGGTTGGGGTTTTAATTATCTAAAAGCATATACATTCAAAAATATGTTTAATTTTATTTATTTAAAAATATAAAAAATATACAAGTATGATCCTTGGAGCGTCGTAAAAAAATCTGCGTATACGGTACTCACTAGCGTTTCTTAAAAAATAACCTAAAAAAAACGAAAAAGATTATTAAATTAGATACTATAATCTAGTACTTGTCATAGCCGATTTTGAAAATATCGATTGATGACAAAATGGCGGACGTTTGAACATAAATAGTAATTTTTGGGCCAAAAATTAGTTATTATTTTGCCTATAACACAAAAACTAAGTTACGGAAAAAAAATCCTATGACAAGGTCAAAAACGTGATTTTGAGAAAAATGCGTTTGAAAATTTGGGCATGAATGAATCATGAAATTTGTCAACTTACATGGAATCATCGATACCAGGCCCATAGTGTAGGTCTTCTACGGTCGATGGAGTGTTCATAGCTTCTAAATCCTCGACCTCAACCATTTAGGTGTATATCTCTAAGGAATATTTGAATCAAATTTTCAGGGAATATGGCTAAAAGGTGATACTATCGAATAAAAATATTTTTGGAAAATGCATTTCTAATCTCTAAAAATGGACAAAATGTTCGCTATTGTCAAAGCCGATATCGCTTGAGGTCCACGAAAAGCCTCTCAAGCCCTCTCCAACGACATCTCGATCGTTCCCCTAGATTCACGCATTCGCGGGATGGGTGGGAAATAATAAAAACAAGCGAGAGACGAAACGCAGGCTTGAAAGTATTGGCGAATTTTTCTTTTCCAGGGCAACAAAGGAGCGGTCAGCGTGCGTTTCAACATATACGGCGTTAGCATTTGCATAGTGAACACTCATCTGACGCCGCACGATCATCTCCTAGCCGATCGGATCTCCGATTACAACACGATACTCCGCAACCACGTGTTCAACGTTGCCGAGACCCCCAACATATTGTTCCACGAGTGAGAAATGATTTTCCCAAATGGACCAAAAATGCCGTTTGCTCAAATGTTTACTCGATCCTGTAAATTTTCCTTCCCGGCAATGTTTTCCAGCTACACTTTCTGGATCGGCGACTTGAATTTTCGGCTGAACGGCGACGATCTCACCGCGGAGAGTATAGATTTGCTGGTTAAGAAGAAACAGTTGGAACAGCTGCTGGACAGGGATCAGCTGAAAACGGTAATGCAAAACGGGGACGCGTTCGCGGAATTGATCGAGGACAAAGTCACATTTCCGCCTACTTATAAGTTCGAGTTCTCGTCGCAAAACTACGATCTCAAGTGAGCTCTGGTACAATCGAGGAGAAGAAGCAAAAAATACGCGCGAAGCAATTGAAAAATCGACTTTTTTGTTCGCGCAGACGTCGTCCATCCTGGACTGATAGAATATTGTACAAAGTGAATGCGGACGTTTACGAGGATGTGAAATTGAAGGCGGCTCAACGGAGCTACAGGAGTCATCCGAGCTACGTGCTCTCCGATCACAAACCCGTCTCCGGGGAATTTGATATCACGGTAATGATTTGAGGAAAAAAATAGTCAAGGGATCTTCTCACTTTAGACGCTAAAAAAGGCTATATTTATGAATTTTTTTATAGGTTTATATCATAGATATTGATATAAAAGTTGTGACACTCAATAAATACACTTTCGAAATACATTTTTTCAAAATATATATGTATTTATGCAACACAAACAAACTTTAAACGCGTTTTTCTCGAAACAGCGTTGTTCGACGGCTTGTTGATAAAATCTTCGAAACTACTGAACCGATCCTTATGAAATTTTAACCACACATTCTTTACAACTATAGCTATAGCGCATATCAATGATTTTTTTTTTAATTTCGATATTTACTTTTTTGCCGAAAACGGCGAAAGAAAAAACACGTTTCTTTTCTTTTTTTCGGAAAATGTCCGCCGTTTTGTTATTTTTTCATATATCAAAAATCGTATAATATGCGCTATAGCCATTAACATACTGAATCTAAAACCGTTTGATTTTTTTTGTTTCGGATGATCCATCTCCGAGATTTCATCAACAGCGCAGACCTACAATTTTTTTAGGACATTTTTCTAACTACCATTTTCGTCTATAAATAGTGACGTAAATAAATGAAATAAAGTTTTTAAATATATTTCGAGAGTATATTTATTAAGGCCTTAGGCCACAGTAACGGGCATAAAATCATGTGCGAATTTAACAATTTTTTTTTCGTATGAAAAAGTGAGTCACTCATAAAATTAATTACACATCTATTTAGTATGAATATCAAGCTGTTAAAAAATATATATATATATTTTTTTCGATGTACAAAATGGCCGACTACTAATATTTTCTTTTTTTTTTTCAGGCGCTCCGCGGCGTGACATTTAGCATCCACAATTTTTTACCTAGAACAAAAAACAAAAATTCTCGTCAATCTGCATTAGAATACCTAGAGAAGTACGTACGGGATTTGAAAAATATCGTTTTATTCAAAAGTTGAAGGTATTTGAACTTAAAAAAGAATTTTCAGTGAAAAAATTCGTTATAACTGCTCATAAACTGCTCACAAAATGAAAAGTTTTCGATTAATCAGAAATTCCGTACGTACTTCTCTGCGAAATGCAATTAGGAATATAACTTTTAAATTTGGAGTAAAACAAGTGAACATTGTTGAAGTTGTTTGTCACGCCAATTGGAAAAAAGCTATTTCGAGAAGTTTCGAGTAGTCGGCCATTTTGTACATCGAAAAAAATATATATTTTCTAACAGCTTGATATTCATACCAAATAGATGTGCAATTAATTTTATGCGTGAATAACTTTTTCATGCAAAAAAAATTGTTAAATTCGCACATGATTTTATACCCGTTACTGTGGCCTAAGGCCTTAAGTGTAACAAGTTTTATATCAATATCTATAATATACACCTATCAAAAAAATCATGAAAATAGCCTTTTTTGCGTCTAAAGTGAAAAGACCCCTTAAAAAAGTTTGAAAGGCTATCGGTTGCGGCTATAAAATTGCCCAAGGACATGCGAGGCAACGCTGTGGAAACACTAACGAGCTATGAACGAAGAAATTCATGTAATCAACGAGGAATCCTTGCAATATTTTTTATCACAGATCCGACCGGATCACGAGTCGTCCGGAGTCGAATTTCAGCCGGTCAGCCAATGGTTCGTGGACGAAGAGAATTCCGTGTCGTACAAACTTTCGGGCGATGCCAGATCGGAAAGCGGCGATTGGATCGGCCTCTTTCACGAGGGATTCTCGAGTCTCGACGATTATCTCGTGTACGAGTACGTCGGCCACGGTAAATATGCGATAATGTACAATCCCGGGGATCTATTCAAGGCCAGGGTTTCTCAACTTGGGGTCCGCGGACAACATGAATAGAGATACAAAATTGACGAACGAGGCCTAGGGGGTCCGCCGTTAAAAAGGTTAGGAGAGGTTGGATTAGGCAACGGTGACGAAAATCAGGATTATAAAAAAAAATTGAAGTGAAGGGTATGATTTTTTTAAAATTGTTTGGTCTTTATTTGTATTAAGGGGTCTTCTCACTTTAGACTCTAAAAGAGGCTTTTTGTATGAAATTTTTTGATAGGTTTATATTATAGATATTGATATAAAAGTTGTTACACTGAAGGCGGGATATACATTTGGACAGGAAAAAAATAAGCAATATTGTGGGATTTTCTAAACTGAGAAATAATTATTCAATAATTATCAAACTTTAGGTATACTTTAATAGTATATTTAAGTATACAAAACAATGTTTTTAAATTAATTCATCATCAAAATGGCGGAGCTGTGGCAGAGTGTTACAGCAAGGTCGCCGCGGGAGTTGCGAATCGGCGTGCAGACTAGCCTCCCGTAGACTTTAATGTCCAAAAAAGTTCAAACATTTTTTCAGTTAGAACATGTATAGTTTCTACGTGACGGTAACTAAAATGTAGAAAATGCAAATTTGAGAAAATGGCACGCATTTACAAAAAAAAAATCAACATTTCAAGCAACATTTCTGTAAAATGTGAATAAAAAAGTAGTTTTTTTTTTCAATTTTTCAAAAACAATTCTCGTCAAGTAGAATGTACCAATGTTATCAATATTTCTACCAAGTTTCAACTCAATCGGCTTAATAGTTTTTGCGTAATCCTGCACGCCAATGTCGATAATGCCGTTTTGGGAAAGGCGCGTTTGAAGTTCACGCCCGCTCCGAATCCGAGCGGTGAGGCACAGCGTTGACGGGCTGTAACGTTTGAAGTTTTTCGAATTTCGCTTTGAAACTTTGGGAAAATATTCTACATATATAGTTCTATCGTTTGAAGAAAGAAAAAAAAGCAATCGATTTTTTGATCGATGTAAATGTAGCCTTAATAACTACTGAACCGATTATTATGAAATTTCAACCACATATTCTTTACAACTATAGCTATAGCGCATATCAAGGATTTTTTTAAATTTGGATATTTTCTTTTTTTTTCCAAAAACGCTGAAAAAAACGTTTTTGTTTTTTCGAAAAATGTCCGCCATTTTGTTATTTTTGCATGTATCAAAAATCGTATGATATGCGCTATAGCCCCTAACATACTGAATCTAAAACCGTTTGATTTTTTTGTTTCGGATGATCCATCTCCGAGATGTCATCAACAGTGCAGACCTACAATTTTTGAGGACATTTTTTCAACTACCATTTTCGTCTATAAATAGTGACTTCAATGAATAATTTTTTCAATGCATTTTGAAAGTGTATCTATTAAGTGTAGCAACTTTTATATCAATATCTACAATATAAACCTATAAAAATCACGAAAATAGCCTTTTTTAGCGTCTAAAGTGAGAAGACCCCTTAACAAAGTTGTGTGCCAAATTAGAAACAAAAAATATTATTAATTAAAGAAGCTATGAACAATCTCGTGACAGATCATGAGGGACTCAACGGTGTACGAGATTTTAGCCACCCGGTTGAGACGAAACAAGAAAAATGTTTAGCGATTTTCGCCGACAAGTACTTTTCAGGTTTGAACAAAGCTGACGAGTACTTTTCAGTTTTGAGTAAAGCTAAAAAGTACTTTTCAGTTTTGAACAAAGCTAAGAAGTACTTTTCAATTTTTTTTTCAGTTTTGAACAAAAACTGACAATTACTTTTCAGTTTTTTTTCAATTCGGTCTCGTTTTTCGTGATTCTTGTAAGCAAAGAAATTTCTCGAGTTTCGCCTGTTTGCCATATGCGTAACAGTGACGGCAGATTTTGTGAAATTATTCTCATCATTGGTGTTATTCGTCGTTGAATTTTACAGGAAACGCAAACATCGGTGTACAGTCGACGGTGGAGCCTCACTCGATAACCGAGCGTATATTCTTCAGCGACACCGCCCTGCGATCACCGGGAATGTATCGTCTCGTTTACGTGGCCCGACGGGGCGACGGTATAACCGGCATTCTCGGCATGAGTCCTCCCTTTCCGGGCCAGCGAAGATTCGCCGAGCGAGCCAATAATCTCACCGTCAATTGACGCTTGCGACAAACGCTAAGAACCAACGAATAATATTTTTGCCGCGCTTCGCGGCGCCATTAGGACAATTTATTGGCTCGCTTGAATTTCCATACGCGGCTTACCGAGTGAGACGAGAACACATATCGATGCGCTGTTCAATTCGGCGCGATTACTTAAACGAACGAAATTAACGAAAACGAAACAACGACACTCGCACATGACAGGGGAGGGGGGGGGGGGGGGGGGGAGACACGCAAGATCGCGGGCACTTCCGGTTTTGAGCTTACTTTATGTACCTGTTGACGCAAAATCACACACCGGTGATGAGCAAGATCAAATTTTACGATTACAACCAGGAGTTTTTAAAAATACTATGCTTACGATTTTTTAATTTCTTTTATTTCGAATTTCAATTAAAAAACCATCGCGTCGTTCCAACATTTACATCTTCATTATTTCTATCTCATTGTTAATGTTAATCATCCCGATTATGCTTCATTCTTGAAATTTCGCGTACTTAATTTATCTTCGCCATCTCGTGCATACGTTTCGTCTCCTTTTTTTAACACCCAGGACATTGGGTTTTGGATTCGTCGAGGGTAATCGCGAAATTTCATTTTGCACATCCGGGAATCGTGACATGCGCGCGCAAATCGCTTTCCACGACAGGGGGGGTGGGGAGGGCACGGGCCCACTACCAGACTCGTAAATCAAGTTATTTTTACTTCCAATCGATTTGGAACTAATATATATATATATATATATAGATATAGATATAGATGTTACACTTGAAACCAGTTTTCAGTTTAAACGCGTTTTACTTCATAACTATTTCTGCCTAAACGCTTTCGTTACAACTAGTTTTTCCCAGTGAAAACTAGAATTCACTAATAAATATAAATGTAAAAACTAGTTTTAACTAGGAAAATCTACTTCTAACGAAAATAATTAGTTAAAATTGTTTCTCAAAGACCGTTTTGTGATCGACTAAATAAACACAATCAACGGCCTTCATCAAGCCTAAACGGAGAGTAAAAAAAAAGTTTGTTTGGGTCTGAGAACTAGTTATTCCTAGATGAGACGAGTTTTAAGGTAGTCCTTTCGCGGAGGGCCGTATTTTGTGGAGCCATGAGCAGAGCCCGGAATCATCGGTAAATTACGGTGGCACTTAAGGGGGAAATTCATTTACGCGCCCGAAAATGTGGCATTTTTTATTATTTCTTTTAACGGTGATAAAATAATCGCATTATTTTAAAATGTTGACATTATTACAACTTTCAAGTGTTAAAAAAATTATTTTTTTAACAAAACAAAATGGCGACGTTACAAGTTATTCCTTTAGGCGTCTTTTGAAAAACTGCTCACGTTATAGCTCAAAAAGTTTTTTTTCGATCTAGCTGAAATTTTGGAAAGTTTCTCTCTATAACATTGTTATTTCTAAAGTTTTAAGGTTATCGCGTAAATAAATTACTTTTTTTGGGGTAAAAATTGTCGAGAAAATGGTCAAAAATATGAAAATTTGATTACAACGCCTACTTTATTTTTAGTTTTATAGTTTTTTATATTTTTATAGGTATATCCTCCAATAATGTTATAGTGAGAATCCTCCGAAAATTTCACCCAGATTGATCAATAACTTTTTGAGCTACAACATGAGCAGTTTTTTAAAAGACGCCTAAAAGAATACCTTATAACCTCGCCATTTTGTTTTATTTAAAAAAGAAAAATAATTAACACTTGAAGGTTTCTTTTCTCCATAATTAAAAAATGTTGACATTATCTTATTACAGATAATATCAAAATAATGAAGAAAAGAAATCCTGAAAAATGACTAATTTTCGGGCGTCTAAAGGGATTTCTCACCTAAATAAGAAATGAGTTACAATCAATTATTATCTCCAACGATAAACTGGAATAAAAAATTTCGCGCAAGTTTAGTAGATTTCGACATTTTTACATTATCTCTGAAAAGTCGCGGCTACGAAAATTCTTCTGCTAGTCGCATTTATCCAAGTTTTATCATCAACAATTTCTTTAAATCGTCGGTGACGTGCTGTTTCTATTGTCGTCTCGTAATCTTTAGCATTTTTTACACGCTTAGAGCTATTTATGTCAGGCATCTCGAGTTATTTAGTGTACAAATTATTATATAGCAATGTGGCCAGCCGGTCGCCGCAGTAAAGTGCCGTATAAATTAGACGATTTTTGGAGTCGTAATTTTCTGTCAAAAGTTCGGTAACTTGGCTTGGAATTTGACGACTTTACTGCGGTGTATTTTTACTTCGTTGCAGACGAAAATCGGACGACTGTTGAATATTCGGATTCGTGAAAGGAATACCTTAACTGACATTCAAATTAATGGATAAAAAAATTGTAGTTTCTACTAGGAATAACTAGTTGCAACGTAACTAGTGGAAACTTTTTCACTAGGGAAAACACGTTTAAACTGAAAACGGGTTTCAATTGCAACATAAATATATACAGGCACAGAACGAACAAATAATATCGACCTCTCTGCAAAGTATTATCGTTAGGATTAAGGGGGGCGAATTGTAAGGGAAATCAAACGTATGAAAAATTGTACAATGTATATGTTCATATATAATGTCTGCGTGAAAAAGTGAGTGTATGTGAGCGCGTATTAAGGTGTAAGTTGTTAAGTTTAATCTCTTGTCTCTTCGAACAATATTATTGTGAGGAAAATTCATCCCAAATCTGAAGTAGCTGGATCATTTCTTCCTAATTTCGTTTACACGGAAAATTTGCGTTCAAACTTGAATAATTCAATGAGCAATTAATTTGATTTGATTTGACGAGAAGTTTTTTTTTATCACGATATTATTGTCACGCAAAACGCGGCCATTTGCAAAAGACTTTTATCTTCGACAAGAATACACGGATTTTTCAAACAGCTGTAATTCGTGTAAAAGTGATATCGAGAAAAAAGGCTTTTGAAATGCTACAAGGGTCGATACTGAGTATCCGCAACAGCATTTGAGAAATATCGAGTAGCTGCCGAGTCATTCAATTGCGAACGTAAAGAGCGAATTTCCCGTTCAAATGAAATGTGGAAAAGATCCATTTTGTACTTGAGTCGAAGGGCACTTGCGTGCATTTTTCTTACGCATCTTATTTCTCAATATCGTTTGCTGCAGTGAGAGAATATTTTTTCGACACCAGGATACACATATATCGTGGACAAGCAGAAGGAATTGTACGTACGGGCTGTGGAATAATAAAAATAAAAAGAACTGCTGGTATTTTCATAAAAAGTAGACGGAAAAAGGCGACACAATCCGCCCAGCCGGGCGGGTAATAATTTAATACATAGTAACGTTGAAACAACAGCCTCCGCGAAGTTTTCGCAATTTCACATCAGCGGATGATGCGAAGGCGAGAAGCACGATTACGTGTTTGCGCAGTGCACCCTCGTAGCTCGCGATAACGTTCAATATTTCGCACGTGCCTGCACGGCGAAATATTTCAGAGAGAGAGAGAGAGATAGGTAGAGAAAGGGAGAACGCTAAAATTAGGTGGACGCGGCGTATCTCTCGCTCGTAGTTTTTCAAAACTCCAAACACTCAGCTTCGAGTTTCGAATGTATTTTTCGTTTTTCATTCCATCGCAAATGGAAGCACGCAACTATACGTAGACTAAAAGGCACTCGAGAAGCATCAGGCGAGATTATTCGAGCCTCGAGGATTGTGTTGCGTAATTTTCGCGTTGCACGACACGCGAAATAACACGACTAGCGAAAAGTCTCGGGCGGAATATTTTTCAAAGTCTCGCGATCCACGAAGGACATGCTGGAACGTGAGATAAAATACGAATTACGGTATGCACTTGACGCCGTTATTCGATTTCGAGTGGGTACCGCTTCTTGGTCGTCGCCGATAAATCTCGACGGGTATTTCGTTCGTACATAGGATGGTCCCTGCTTTGACGACTTTTTACGTATTTCGTTTGAGACAGTTTTTTGTTACAATGCGTACGTTTTCGGGTGTCAGCTCGTAACACTTTAAGGGCTCAGACCACTCTAGAGGCCGAAAAAATAGGCTTTTTGTGGATTTTTTTTCTCAGATAAACTACAAAATAAATTGAGATTACAAAAAGGGTGTTTATCATACATATATCAGTGACTGTATAGAATAATTTTTTTGAAGCGATTAATTTCAAAATGGCGGGTGTGCAGCGTTTATCTCAAAACTGTGTTATTTAAGTTGGCCGGAAACATAACTCAGACAATTTTCAATTCACGACATTTTTCACTTTCCAAACATTTACCTAAAACATCGTCAGATAATTGTTAACAACAAATGAACTTACAATATTAAAAAAATCCTACGTACTTCCATAGATAATGTATTTTTCAAGATATATTCAACATTTCAAGTGAATCGGTTGAAAATTTTTATATCAAAGTACTACTAAAAGGCATTCTATGTGAATTTTTTCAGATTTTTTAATTCGACATTTTAGAAAACGCCGTTTTTTATCAAATGAATATATCTCGGAAACTAGAAGTAACTGAAAAAAAATGTCTGTACATAAAAGTTGTAGTTTTGTGTTAGCTTTCGCGCGGACGACTTGCAATAATTGTTACGTTCCGGTAACGCTGATTTTGTACCAAAGAAAGGAGAAATTATTTTTTTAAATTAAAAAACGGCCATTTTTTTGGCTGAAAAAATTACAGAGTCTTCCAGTATGCCTGACGATATCGCAAAAAAATTGTCAGAGTGGCACGGATCGAGGTTTTGGGGTAAAAAAAATGAAACCACGCCAATTAATTTTTTTATACCGGAACCTTGCTCCGTGCCACTCTGGCGATTTTTTTGCGATATCGTCAGACATACTGGAAGACTCTGTAATTTTTTCAGCCTAAAAAACGACTGTTTCTCTCTCTCTTTCTCCCTCTCTCTCTCTCTCTCCACCTCTCTCTCTCTCTCCACCTCTCTTCTCCAAAATGTCTAAAAATCGGGGCGTCTCTCAAGTGCGTCGTAATTGAGGACCGTAAGCAAGCCACAATCGGCTCTAGTCACATCTGGCTCGGTGACGTCGCTATTGCCCCGTATCTTTTGTATCTGATACCAGACGTCGGTACGGATGGGCCTCCTCATCACGAATATGCCAAATACGATAAGGCCCTGAAGCGCGTTCACGAGATCGAACGCCGACCAAGCGAGTGGTTCGCCACCCGCCCACCACGATAACAGCTCCATCGCCCAATTCAATCCCATTAGGAAGAAGAGGCCCAGGCATACCACGAAAATACGCTTGAGACTTCGGAATATTTGTTGCTCCTCGCGATCGGAATCACGATTTCTCGCCAGTCTTCGCAAATCAAGCGCCCGCTGATGACGCGCTATCGCGATCGCCGTCATGCTGAAGAGGACGATATTCGCTACGACTAGTATACCAACCGGCACGTAGAAGTACGGCAGTGCTTCTTCGTCGGCTGGAAATAAACAAGGATTTTTGCTATTATTGACGATTTGAATTATTTTTTTTCTTCTCTGCAGCAGAGTTGGTCGTAATTCTATTTATAAACACGAATACGAATTTATTCACATCGTGATTTTCATGTGAATATAAATACAAATTTATTTATGCTTCACTTATTTGTATTCACATGCATGCATACAAATACAATTGTATTCACAAATATTCTGAACATACAAATAAATTCACAGAAAAAATTGTGAATATTCACAGAAAAATTGTAAATACAAAATAAATGCACAAAATAAGTCGTGAATTTAATTGGTTTTTAAGACGAATTAAAATCAAATTTACAATGGTTTGATTAAAATTCACACCAAGAGTGAGTTCTTACGTATTTTGAGAGAAAACATTGCGTCGAGGCATAGACATTTTTGCAAAAAAAAGTTGTGAGTTTCAAATATTACATTATAAATATGAAAAAAATCACAAAATGAGTTATGAATTTGAGTCAAGTCGAAGAAAATTAAAATCGAATTCACGACAATTCTATTCAAATTTACACCACAAGTGAGTTTTTACGCTTTTCTTTCCTTCCTTCATTTCTTCAACTTGAAGAAATTGACAACTTATTTTGTGAATTTGTTGATATTTATAATGTAATATTTGAAACTCACAACTTTTTTTGCAAAAATTTCTTTGCCTCGACGCAATGTTTTCTCTCAAAATACGTAAGAACTCACTTTTGGTGTAAATTTTAATCTAACCATTGTGAATTCGATTTTAATTTGTCTTAAATACGAAAAAATGTACATCTCATTTTGTGAATTTTTTTTTAGTTCACAGGATTTTTTGTAAATATTCACATTTTTTGTGAATATTCACAATTTTTTCTGTGAATTTATTTGTATGTTCAGAATATTTGTGAATGCAATTGTATTTGTATGCATGCATGTGAATACAAATAAGTGAAGTATTAATAAATTTGTATTTATATTCACATGAAAATCACGATGTGAATAAATTCGTATTCGTATTTATAAATAGAATTACGCCCAACTCTGCTCTGTAGATGCTAATTTCTCATAAAATATATCATTAAAGGGCAAAATTATGCATTTTCATATTTTTATCGTGTAAATAAGAAAAACTTTTGTGTTACTACCAACTTGAAAAAGTATAACATTATCGATGATTATAATGAAAAAAAATGCGTTAGCGAATGTTTTATCCAATTCGGAAAGAAATTTTCAGTTATTTATAATTATGTCTATTTATATTTATGTCACGAGGTTATTTAATGTTACCATTAATTAATACTAAATGTTCCCGAAATACAGCAACTTCGCGGATATTGAGATTGGCAATGCTCGTCATTCACCAGCCAAGATTCGTAATCTTTTCAATCATCTTACTTATCCCTTCAAAACTAATTGATTTAAATAATCCTGATTTTCGGGTGGTCACGATAGCATAACCCCTTAAGTTATGTATAATATCACAGGAATAATCTATAAAAGGAATTATAAGTAAAAACATTTTTTCTCAATTTTCAGAGCTCATTCTCGAATTCAGTCGTGCTACAAAAAAATATACACCGACCCAACAACTGAAGACCTATCAAAATGCCTCAGTGGACAAAGTCCAAACAAAAGCGTCAATTCCGTCATGTGGGCGATAGCTCCTAAATCAGTTTCGCAACTTCAAACGGGGTTTTGTCAAAACCACGTTTTTGGAACTAGGAGGACGTATAATTCGGACACTGGTCGTCCGAAAGAACTTGAAATATTAAGGGGCTATACCAGTGTGAAACTTTCGAAAAATCGATTTTTTTTTTGCCTTTTTCGACAGTTTATACTCTCAAGAATATCATTATCATATATATCAATATTATTTTATCTTGCAAAAATCGATAGTTAAATATTTAAACTCGTTTTTCTCGAAATGAGATTTTTCAAATTTGCTGACATTGTAACTCAAAGAGCAATTATCCTATTGACTTGAAATTTGAACTGAGTACTCTTGAATATATTTACTCTACAATGACGTAGGATATTTTTGATTGGATGAAAATTGGCGATTTGGCATTGAAAAAAACGACCATTTTATAGGCAAGAAAACAGACTTTTTCATAACTACGCCATTTTGTTGGATTTTGATATTTTTCGAAAATCCTCCGTCATTGTACAGGAAATACCTTCCAGTTTAACGACATTTTTGCCTTTTTCGGTTTCGGCTACTCAATCGGCTGGAATCATGTCAGCAGTAAAGGAACTTTTTTTTTGCAACTCCACAGGCAGCGCATAAGTCGCTTGGATCTCAATATTTTTCTATGAAAAAATTATGTAATATAGGTCAAATATAGCCAAATATATTCTTAATTTTCCGAAACATTTAATTGAGTACTTTTCTTCCAAAAAATTCCCGAAAATCACCCAAATTTTCAGCGTTCACACTGGTATAGCGCCTTCAGCGGCCTTCTCAATTTACATGCTAAATAAAAGGCGATGTTCATTAATTTTTTTATAGGTTTATGTTATAGATATTGACATAAAAGTTGTTACACTCAATAAATACACCTTTGAGATACATTTAAAAAAAATATTTATGTATTCATGTAACCCAAACAAACTTTAAACGCGTTTTTCTGGAAACAACGTTTTTCGACGGCTTGTTGATGAAACCTTCGAAATTACCGAACCGATCCTTATCAAGTTTAAACCTTATCAAGTTTAATTCTTTACAACTATAGCTATAGCGCATATCAAGGATTTTTTAAATTTTGATATTTACTATTTTTTTTGCCAAAAACGGTGAAAAAAACACGTCTTTTTTTGGGTTTTTTCGTAAATGTTCGCCATTCTGTTATTTTTGCATACATAAAAAATCGTATGATATGCGCTATAGCCATTTACATATTGAATCTAAAACCGTTTGATTTTTTTGTTTCGGATGATCCATCTCCGAGATTTCATCAACAGCGCAGACCTACAATTTTTTTAGGACACTTTTTCAACTACCATTTTCGTCTATAAATAGTGACTTAAATTAATAAAAATTTTTTTTAATGTATTTCGAAAGTGTATTTATTAAGTCTAACAACTTTCATATCAACATCTATAATATAAACCTATCAAAAAAATTAATGAAAATAGCCTCTTTTAGCGTCTAAAGTGAGAAGAACCCTAAAGCATAGCTTCTTAGATAGATTCTCTAAAAAAGTACCCATGATTTTCCCAATTCATGAACAATTCTCGTTTTTAGAAATAAATCAAAGCCAACATCTATATCAATATGATAAACAATAATAGTAAAATATTCAAAGAAATCAATAATGAATATTATGATTACTTTCATCAACCATTGGTGACAACAATGATAATTATGAAGTTCGTTGTAGCAATAATCATTATTTTCATCATTGATTATCATATAAATAATCACCTCTGCCATAACTATTTCCGTAAATATCATCATTACGATTATCAAGTAACAATGATAGGCGAAGGGAGAGGGATTTTCCAAAAATGAAAACATACATATCCGTATACGTACATTGGAACCAACAGCTCTCAGCGCCGAAATTGGGCTTCGCGTATGTCATCGGTATAGTCGGGGTGAGATCCATTATCATCGAGATGGTGATGAGGATTAAGGGCGGAATCCAGGCCCACAGTGAATAATAGAAGAACAAACGTCTGGCGCCCCGTTCGGTCGAGGGCAGGGGTCCGCCGCTGTTCTGACCGACGCTGCTCGTCGCCGTGTCCACCTCGTCCGTCGTTTCCGCAACTATGTGTCGCCTCACCTGTCGCCACGTCTCGATGCACATCACGTTCAGCCAGAAAAAGCACGCGACGAACGAGAACTGGATTACGAACGCTGCGAAAATTCCAGCACGAACGGACACGAATTATGAAACGAAGAAGGACGAGAAGAGTAGAGAGATCAACTTTTTGCGGCGAA
The DNA here is from genome assembly GCA_963210295.1 of Ophion ellenae. Classification (NCBI taxonomy): domain Eukaryota; kingdom Metazoa; phylum Arthropoda; class Insecta; order Hymenoptera; family Ichneumonidae; genus Ophion; species Ophion ellenae. Next base: position 69,032,695 of record OY723385.1, read on the forward strand.
AGATTTTAACCCTTCGCGCTTACACGTTCTGGCTATACCTCGCTCGTCATAGGGGGGAGGCGGGGTCACAATGACCCCAGCCATGTTTCAAGCGATTGCCGCGTTGACGGTATCGTTCCGAATGACCCATAAAAAATCAGGATCTTACGAGGAGACGGCACGACCGTGGGGTCGGGGATTTGGACGAATCTTTTTGTGGTGAAAGAGGAGCCCTAGCACCTCACATGGTTAAGGGGTTATCCCCACTTGCGATTTTGAAAAAAAATCGATTTTTTTTATTGCATTTTTTTGAAGTATAAGCATCTGAGAATATGTCCTGAAAATTTCAAGTCGATCCGAACAAAATTCACTGAGGTATGAGCGTCGAAAGAGAAGAATCCGCGTTGAAAGAGAAGCTTTAAACGCGTTTTTCTCAAAATGGCATTTCTGAAGTCGGTGACCAAGATTACTCGAACACTAATGAACCGATCTTCTTGAAATTTTGCAGGCTTATTTAATACATAAAAATGTAGTCTTTAATCGTTCGATTTTTTTTTTCGAAAAAAATGGCCGTTTTATAGCCAAGAAACGGCCGTTTTTTTCGTTAAAATCGAACCATTAACTTTGACTGTCCGCCATTTTGTGAAAAATGAATATTTTTTAAAATCCTTCGATTAAAGACTAGTTTATACTTATATTTGACTAAATCCATCCGCATTTCTTTTTCAGATGATCCACTTCGCCGCAATGTTGGTCACCGCAAACCGTGTATATAAAAACATTATTTCATTGACGGCCATTTGCCACTAAACAATGTGATATTTTTCAATAAAAAAATTACTGAAAGTTCTTCAAGATGTGTTCTTTAAGATGGTATATTGATCGATTGAAAAAGTTTTGTAGTTTTCTTTTAAAAAATTCATGAAAATGGCCTTTCTTTTGCGCTACAAGTGGGGGTAACGCCTTAAAGTAGTAGGACGCACTACTCGGAAAATTCCGAGAAAAATCGATTCAAAGATTCTTAGGCGCCTTATGAGTTTAAAATGTCAGGCTCTTGTCGAGCCACCGTCTAGACTAGACGGTTAGGGCTCGGTCTTTTGCGCCGGAGGTCTCGAGTTCGATTCCTCCTTCGCATCTTATTTTTTTTTCTTTTTTTTTGTTGTCTAAACAACTATTGAAAACGTTTCTCATCACTACATTATTTTAAAAAAATTATTTACATTATTTTTTTGAAGTTATTTTCATTTTTTCAAAATTATTTTCTTTTTTTTCCAACAAAACAACTCATAACGGTGGGTTTTTCATTTTTCATTGTAAAGTATATGAGGAGGAACATTGGGTTTTTAATGAGAATAACAAAGTCGATTAGGAAAAAATCAATTTTTATTCATATAATAATCATATACAAAAACCGCAGTGGTAATTATCGTAGAAACAAACAAAGCGATAATTTTTGCGACATCTTGCGCAAGATATTAAAGCGGATGTGTTACAATCGCAGGGAGTTTGCAATACATCCGTACAAAAACATGTCCCATTAACATTCATGGAAATGTTTCCAGTAACTGATAATTTTGAGGCAAACCAGGCGTATTGAATCATGTCTCGGAATATTGGTGACGATAATTGATGGTGATTTATTGAATGGATTTTTATACAATCTTCCCGGGAATTAATTTCACGATTCTGCTCGAACAATTCGCTGCAATTTACTAGAAACATTTTCATGAATGTTAATGGGACATGTTTTTGTACGGATGTATTGCAAACTCCCTGCGATTGTAACAAATCCGCTTTTATATGTTGCGCAAGATGTCGCAAAAATTATTGCTTTGTTTGTTTCTCCGATAATTACCACTGCGGTTTTTGTGTATCATTATTATATGAATATTCTCATTAAAAACCCAATGTTTCTCCGCATATACTTTACAACGAAAAATAAAAAACCCACCGGTATGAATTGTTTTATTGGAAAAAAAAGAAAATAATTTAAAAAAGATGAAGATAATTTAAAAAAATAATGTAAATAATTTTTTTCAAATAATGCAGGGATGAGAAACGTTTTGAATAATTGTTGGGATAACAAAAAAAAAAATAGACCCGAAGGAGGAATCGAACTCGAGACCTCCGGCGCAAAAGACCGAGCCCTAACCGTCTAGACTAGCGGCGGCTCGACGAGTGATTGACATTTTAAACTCATAACGCGCCTAAGAAACTTTGAATCGATTTTTCTCGGAATTTTCCGAGTAGTGCGTCTTACTACGTTAACCACGTGAGGTGGTAGGGGTCCTCTTTCACCACAAAAAAATTCGGCCAAATCCCCGACTCCACGTTCGTGCCGTCTCCTTGTCGATATTTTTCTATGAAAAAATTATGTAATATACGTCAAATATATTCTTAATTTTCCGAAACATTTAATTGAGTATTTTTTTCCCAAAAAATCCCAAAAATCACTACAATTATCAGTGTGCACACTGGTATAGTCCCTTAAAGTTGCGCTTGGGGTCATTTTGACCCCGGGTGACCGTGGAGGGTTAAGGTATTCCTTTCACGAACCCGAATATTAACGAATACGATTAACTGATTTTCATCTATAATAAAGTAAAAGTACATCCCAGTATACTGGTAACATTTCAACCCAATTTACCAAACTTTTACAACAAAAATTACGACGCTATAAATCGTCTCATCTATACGGCACTTTATGGAGATGGTACGTTGGTCACATTTCTATCTAATAATTTGCACACTAAATACCTGCAGATGCCTGATATGAGCTGCGCTACGCGTGTAAAAAATTCTAAAGATTCCGAAACGACAATAAAAACAGGAGATCACCGAATGTTTTGAGAAAATATTAATGATTAAACTTGGAAAAATGTGACTAGCAGAAGAATTTTCGTAGCTGCGACTTTTCAGAGAAAATTAAAAAAATGCCTAAATCTACTAAATTTGCTCGAAATTCTTTGTGCCAGTTCATCGTTGGTTATAATAATATATTTTGTGTATAATTATTTATTCGTTTTATTTTTCGTGTGTTATTTGTTAACTTGTTATTCCGAGTATTAATGATTACCTATCGAGATGCAGAGCTGGTCGGTCAGATGGGCGCTGACGAGTTGGGCGACCGCAAGTGTCGTGAAAGCCACTGCCAAACAGCCGCAATAGTGGCACAGAGCTTTACCATGAATGTCCATCAAACGGGGTGTTATGCAGTACGCCACGATAGTCATTATTAAAAACGGCACCGAGATCAAAAGTCCACAAGCGTAGAACGTTATTCTCGCGTCCGCCGTTGCTACTACAGCCTCTGGAACGTACGACGAAAAAATATTATAAAATATTTATATGAAAGCTTTATGGGCATCGATGATTCTGTGTAAGTATATAAAAAAACGCTCGTTTTTGGTGTTTAATCTTTTATTTTCCAGTGTAGAAATCTTCGAAACTTTTGAGCGCGTTTTTCTCACACTTAGCATTTTCAAAGTCGGTGAACTCTCTACCTCAAAATCTACAGCACCGATCCTTTTTAAATTTTACACACTCTTTGTACGCATAAATTACGAGGTAACGCTGTCGAGTTTCTTTCTCTTTTATCATTTTAATTTATTTTACAATAACAAAATTTCCGATTTTTTACTTGAAAAATCGACATTTTGACGTCTAAGTGTAACCAAAAATTAAAAAATCAATTAAAAAAAAACCCGACAGCGTTACCTCAAGGAACTTATCAACTAATGAAATCATTTTGGTTTTTTCATTTCAGATGATCCAGTGATGAGTTATGCGGTTCACCGCAATGTACCTTTCTATTTAGGCGTCTGCAGAGATTTGCTGTTAATGGCTCGTTTCTGCATAATTATTAATTGAAATTTTACAGAATATTCTCCAAATGTCTTTTTATTATATATTAATTACATAAATAAATAAGTATTAACTGTCGTCAAAAAAATTATCGTAAATATGCTTTTTTATAGCGAATTAACCTGACCCCCCCCCCCCCCCCCCTTAAGGCCATGTGTCACACATCCAGTCGGTAAAAATCGTAGTGCCAAGTTTTCCCCTAGACGGATCATATTTCGGGCAAAGGAAGAGAAAGCGGTTGCTCGTCGTTCAACAGAGCGTAACGTGTTTCTTTTCTTTTTTGCCAAAAATCAACTGTTTCAGAAATCATTGGGAATCTGCAAATCAGCTATCTCTCTCGCACTCATGGCCGCTCGGTCGGTGTGACACTTGGCCTTGATGCCCGTCAACACAATTTTACGTGTTCCTTAATAAAACATTTCAGGAGCACCTTCCATCAAGAAGCATTCAACCCAAGCTTACGCGAGCGAAGTCGCGAGCGGGAAGCTAGTCAACAATAAATGTTGATCAGCACTAAAAATAATAATGCAAGATTTCTTACACACACACACACACACACACACACACACACACACACACACACACACACACACACACACACACACACAGTTTAGCGGGAAAATGCCTCCTCACCGTAGCAAATAATTGCCGTGTGTCGGGCTTGCACCGACTAAAAACCCCCATTCCTCTGAATTTGTAAGGCCACAGAGGAATGGGGGTTTTTAGTCGGTGCAAGCCCAACACACGGCAATTATTTGCTACGGTGCGGAGGAATTTTCCCGCTAAAACTCTTTAAAAAAAAACACACACACATATATATGCAGAGGTGATTGCATATGAAAAGGCCTATTTTTGAGCGCAAGAAAATACCGTGGTTCGGTAGCAAATCGCCGAACTGGTTTATTCAAAGTATTATTATTATGCTAGTTTATTCAAAGTATTATTATGCTGGTTCATTCAAAGTATTATTATTTTTTTTATTGGTTTTTTCCTTAGGTACACGCTTTTCGCGTTTGTTACCTATTCTTTCCCTTCATTGTGTCCGTTTCTTTCCTCTACTGTTTACTCCCTTTTTCTCCATCTTTCTCCTTGTCCCGCCCCCCCCCCCTCTTGCGGCCGCAGCCGACTTCCCCCTCTGTATTATATTCATCATGACATTTCTGTCATGGGTATAGGGAAACTGCGGAAAACCTATACCAATACAGCCGGTCATCGAGTTCGCCCCTCAGTCGTGGAACTAGTCTTATTTCGCCGCGAAAATGCCGAAGAAAAACATTTCACGACGAAATGTACGCGACTGGGATTCGAACCCGGGACCTCCCGGTCCGCTGGTTTAGTGGCGAGCACGCTAACCACTAGACCATCGCACCGGTTTCAAAGTATTATTATTAAACTGGTGTATTCAAAGTATTTTTTTTTTATTGGTTTTTTCCTTAGGTACACGCTTTTCGCGTTTGTTACCTACTCTTTCCCATCATTATGACCGTTCTTCCCTCTACTGTTTACTCCTTTTTGTCTCCATCTTTCTCCCTGTTCCCCCCTGTTGCGGCCGCAGCCGACTTCCTCCTCTGTATTATATTCATCATAACATTTCTGTCATGGGTATAGGGAAACTGCGGAAAACCTATACCAATACAGCCGGTCTTCGAGTTCGCCCCCCAGTCGTGGAACTAGTCTTATTTCGCCGCGAAAATGCCGAAGAAAAACATTTCACGACGAAATGTACGCGACTGGGATTCGAACCCGGGACCTCCCGGTCCGCTGGTTTAGTGGCGAGCACGCTAACCACTAGACCATCGCACCAGTTGTGTATTCAAAGTATTATTATTGTGCTGGTTTATTCCAAGTATAATTATTACGCTGGCCCATCTTTCAGCCAGCAATCAGATTCCGAGCAGAAGGAACTCGGCTAGGTCAGAGGCACTGGATTGCTTCTGAAGTAGCCGACTCTAGCCATTTTTTGACTCCTTCGTACGAGGTGAAGTGCTGAGCCTTAAGCACGGTCTTATATACAGGTCTTGAAACAACGGCAGGGGGGGGGGGGGGGGGAGATTCGCTTAGCGTCTAGTTTTTGCATCAATTTTCGGCCGCTTGGTGCGTACAGGAAGGGGGTCTCCTGTGCGGAGGAGACAGCAATATCGTGTGCGAAAGACTGCAATATTTCGGTTTACATGTTCCTAATTCTTGTTTGTAAGAAATATCCAGTACACGAACAGTAAATTACAAAAGCATGTATTTTCATGCAAAAATGAATAAATAAATACATACATGCTCAAAAATATAACCAAACTTTTTTTAACCGTGGGCAGAACTCAAGTGACCATCATAAAAGTGATTCATATTTTACTGCTCTTGTTACGGTAGTATAGTTGAATGGTTCCGCTTGCACTGGGAAACGGAACGTTGTGGATCGAATAACAAGATACTTTTTTTTCTTTCTCGTTATCAATATAACATTTAAAATAAAAACTTCGGTATAGCCGATTTATAATTAAATACTTCTTCCAATTTTTTATTTGATCATTTTTATGGATTTTTGTAAGTGAATTTATGTAGTTGACTTATAAATAAATAAATTATTTATGTTATTGATTCGATTCTTATTGATTGAGTGGAATTGAGGATTTTATAAGAATGATAACAACCGCACTTCGTTGAGTACAGCTGTAGAAGCGATTGTACGTTATGATCGGTTTAGGTTCGTCTCGTCATGTCCCCCCGATCACGACACACGGTGGCGGCGATAAGAAAGAAAAGCTTGGACACTAAGCGGCCCACTCGCCTATCAAGTACGACCGTCGTTTCAAGACCTGTGTATAAGACCGTGGCTGTGAGCGCTGACTCCATCGATCGGAACAAATGGTAATCGGAGGGAGTGACGTCTGGGAAATATTGCGACTGGGGTAGGATTTCCCAGTTCACTTTTTCCAAGTACTTCTCAACCGGTTGAGCAACATGCTGCCCGGCGTAGTCGTGCTGCAAAATCAACTTGTCATGCCGATTTGCCCATTCCGGCCGCTTCTCGCGCAGCGCTTGCTTCAAACGCATCAGTCGCAGTCGATAACGATCCCAGTGATGGTTTTCAACGCTTGCAGCAGCTAGTAATAAGCAACATCCCTCGTTTGGCTGGTTTTCCGCGGCTCTTGTTGCCCACGGAGAAATCACCACTTTGGAAGCGGCGAAACGACTCTTTGCACGTTGTACTCCAGTTGGAGCATATTCGGCGTACACTTCCTCTACCAAACGGTGCGTTTCCGTCGTTTTCTTTATCAGTAAATAATGGAGCATAACCAGGGTTGTTACGCATTATTGACTCGGGAATTCCCTGACTTTTCCAGGTTTTGCAAATTACCCAGATTAGGGTCCAATAAAGAACACTTTGTTTCCATCAAATATATATATTTCGAAGTTAAAGACCACAAGTTAGGTCTCGTTTCAACCATACTAGTATTTGTTAACGTTACAAACTATACGGGAAAAATTATATACGTAGAAATAGCAATGAATCATTTTTGTGAAAAAAACAACATTTTTAACCGACTTGAAAAAACATGCGAAATTCTCAATTCGATTCCTCTATTGAAACATTATATTCGACTGGATAACATCATTTTTTTTAAGATCAAATATATGGAAATGTTGAAAATGGAAATAAAAATTTAAAAACTGAAATTCGAAAAATAATTTAAACATTATAAAGGAAAAAAAATACCTTTTAAGCAAATACGGAACCTGTTCTTCATCATAAACAGAGATTTTTATGCCGGTGACAATAAATAAAAAATAAATATAAAGACTCGTCTATAATAATAATGGTGTGGTCATGTATCGACAGATCGAATGCAGATGTATAAAGCTTTACAGTAAATTAGTTCCCAGTTTTTTTTTCATTTTCAATGTTTGGCACCGACATAACTTTCTTTGTATACAATGAAGAATAATATAAATATTAAAAATATTAATTTCCGTACTGTTCGGTTTTGTTGTCAAGGCGGTTGCATTTTTCGTAATTCTTGCAAAAAGTAAATTCTGAGCAAATTCCAGTGAATTTCTAAAATTCCCTGATTATTCCAGGAGGAAAGAAATTCCCTGAGTTTTCCCTGTTTTCCACATGCGTAACAATCGTGAGGACTTTCCGCAAATGCGACTTATGTGGAACGTAACTCGTTGACAACACAATTAAAGAAAATGATGTCAAGGGAGGGATACCTTTAGGCAAGGAAACATTTTTTGTTCATTTTCATGATTTTTTTTTTAAGGCAAGATTTCTTCACCATCTTTTAGACTATGGGTACGTTTTATTTGCAACATGAATATCGAACTAAAAATCCGAAATCGAAAAACCGATATTGGACTCGAATAATACCGATATGTCGATATCAGAGTTGAAAACATTAAAATATCATTATAATCACTAGTATTTCCATCAAAGTTACTTTCACTTGCTTTTCTTACTACGTTTAACAGCCTTAAAATATTATTACCTACATTAAATATTTCCGAAGTGTCAATTTTTTTATCCACGAGTGTGGAATCAGAAAAGGCCTTTTCTTCGGCGGCTTACACCTGCAACAAGATAAGGTCGTTTCTGAAAGACGAAACTTCAGATGCCCTCTGTTTTCTACGGTCATTGTTTCAACAATATCAATCTCGTAAATTAAAGTGACCATGCTGTCGACTGCCTGGCCATAAGCCATTTGTTTGCATTCTGATACTACTGCGCTGACTTTCAAAAAACTTCCTAATTTTTATTTTGCTTTTTTGATACTTTTTTATTTGCATAAAAGGTCCTTTTTTTGTTTTTTTATTGATTTATTGATTTATTTATTTTGTTCTGGGTTGGATATATTTAAGAAGAGCAGAGTATGTTGAGAAATGTATAATAAAAGAAAATCTCAATGAAAGACGGTGATTTTTAATGAATAATGTGGTTCCACTTACAAGGAACATCACTTTGGTGTCCTCCTCGGATTTTGTTGAAACTTTTTTATGTGGAAGAGTATCAAAAACTAAGACACTTATTTTTTTTTATCGGCGGAAAAACGGTTTTAAGGGGTGAAACGCACCCTCGAAAATAGGGGTGTTTTGTCGTTTTTCGTCGATAACGTTATCGTTCTCATCTTCAATGTATAGTACACGGAAAATAAACATTGTTGCAATTTGAAATTTTTTTTATATCTCGTACCGTTAAAACGTTATCGACGAAAAACATCCCCATTTTTGAGGGTGCGTTTCACCCCTTAAAACCGTTTTTCCGCCGATGAAAAAATACGTGTCTCTTAGTTTTTGATACTTTTCCACAAAAAAAAGTTTCAACAAAATCGGAGGAGGACACCAGTGATGTTCCTTGTTAGGTATACACGATTACTTTTACAACTTTCATCTTCACTTTCAAGTTTCTAGCGTTTTTAATCAAGGTTTCCGATAAATATTGGAAAATAACGAAATACCGGTATTCCGATATTACAACTTATTGATATCGAAATAATACCGGTAATGGAAAAAGCTCCAATAGTCCAAGTTCTAGTTTTACCAATACTTTTGACTGTTACTAGTATTTTTTTCTTTATTAATATTCAAAAATGGCCGTGGTATGGCGCGGTCTACAAAGCTGCATTTTAAACCTGGCGTGACCTATAGTTAATGAACTAATCAACCGACTTTAATGAAATTTGATAGAAATCTTTCTAACCTTATTGTCTAAAACATGATCCTGAATGTTTTCGAAAATTGAAAAAAACGTATTTTTTATCGCAAAATGTAGCCATTTTTTCGGGAAATTAATTTTTTTTGTGTTTCAAAGCGTACCATTTAATCGATTTCCAACATTCGGCAGTTTTTCTTGGTTCATATTCTGCGTATGAGTGTTAATGAGAGAAAAATGTCCATTGGTTTTTTTGTCAGATTAATCCCGCCGACACCACGTGTCACGCCGTCTGACAACATCCGCCGCAACCCGTTTAGAAGACCGTGCCATACATCCGCCATTCTTAAAGATGAATAAAATTTAAAAAAAAACAAGTATAACAGCCAAAGTAATAATAAAACCTACCCTAAGTCGCAAAAATGGTGCAGAAATCTTTCTCAAAAAAAAAATCATGAACAATAGCAATTTTTTCCTCACCTAAATCTCCCCCCTTAACGCGTCGGCCAGATGTCACCTGCAGCGTTTCAGCGGAGCTCTATGGTCATATCATCATGTGTATTGGGAACTTTTAATTGGAGAAAATCGTGTACCCAACGCCATCTATTGCCACCAGACGGTTTCATATGCAACCACCTAATATATATATATATATATATATATATATATATATATATATATATATATATAAATGTAAAGAAATTTGACGAACTAATTATGGATTTTTTTTACATACAAGCGAACTTGGTGTTTCGGTGAATTAAGGTTGTTATGGGGTTAAATCAACATGTTACCACCGAGCTGAATCATCCTGTGCAGTTGAAATACGATCCACAGTACCGTTTTTTAGGGAAAAAAATCGGCAACTCGGCGTATTTCGTGGGCTAATTACATTACGCTTATGGAAAACTCGCGAACATTTTTCAGTACATTATTAAGGGAGACTTTGTCATTGAAATCGGCGGGAGATGTTAGCGGCTCAACATGAGCAGCTAGAAGAAGAGGAGGGATGCCTCTATGGACCAGGCATTGCCGATTAGCGGTAATTATAAACACATTTGTGTAAACACATTACAAAACTTTAAACGCGTTTTTCTCGAAAACACGTTTTTAAAAATGGCTGACATTCTCCTGACCGCTGGAATTAACATATCGACCTGAAATTTGGAGAGCATACTCAGAAAATATGTCTTCACGGAATGACGGATCGTTTTTTCGATAGATACATTTTTGCATTTATTATTTATCTTTTTATGCGAAAAAAAACTCGAAAATTCGATTTTTTTTTAAATTGCCGCCATTTTCCGAAATTTGTACTAAACGAAAAACCCATCCGTCATTCCATGACCAAAGGGTCACAGATTGATAATATGCTTTGAATTTGTGTTTCAGATCAACAAAGAGGGGGCAGTGATGTCAGCCGTTTACCTCCCGCGATTTGAGGACCTGTTTTCGCGGAGCTGCAACGGCCGCCATTTTAGGTTTTTTTTTTTCAAAAAAATTTTTTTTTAACCTTCTGTATATCATAAATAAAAGCAAGAAAAAACCGCACTCAAAAAGCTTTACGCGTTTCCTCTAAAACAAATAAAATGTAAACACCTGAAATATGGCACTCCAAGAACAAAGTCTCCGTTAATATATGCTAAGTGAATGTTACCACGGAGTTGAAAAAATGGGTACGGTTCGACTAATTATCGGACTAACCCTTGGTTCCGTGAAAATGAAGATTCACAGTACCGTTATAAAGTTATTAATGTTTTTGATAGCGAATTTGTGCGAAAGTCAAGCACACCAAATATTAGACTGTGCAATCATGGCAACGTCGTAGACGGCACAAATGCTACCTATTTTATCGGTATTCGGTAATTATGCCCGGCAACCTCAAACTACTCAGTCAGGATAATTAACAACGAATATTATTGGTACTTATTCTCTTCATTAGTAATAATCACTTAATATTTATTTGATAACTACGTTCAGAAATTATACCTTTCTAGACATTTCTAGGCAAAGACGAAATAACGCGGATTTTTTCCATACATAATTTTTTTTTTAATATCGGAAAATTATTAAAGTTTTTGATTTCTTCGAGATTATAGACAGCTTTAGTACACACTTTTTCTTTCCAGCCGAATTTTTTTTACTCGGACACGATATTCATTTTTGACAGCTCCTTGGGCCGATATTGAGGTTACGAGCGGGGCGCATATGTCTCTAACTTCGCGACACTACTGCCAACCTGGGCATTACGATATACCACGATTCACGCCGTTGCCAATTCGTTTGGCGTTAATTGAGCGAGAAAATTTTATAGAAAATAATTATACAAGTTAATGGCAACACTTAATGTAATCACCGAATGTTCAAAAATGCATATTTTTACAAATAGATGTAAAATAGTTCGAAAACGTACGTTCAATATGACGATTATTTGAAAGCTAACCCCCGACTAAACACCATAACAACCTCAAGACATTGACGAAAACCAATGCCTCTTTTTAATTTTAAATAAATGTTTTTTTCCCCTTCTAACTGATAGGACTCATACACAGGCGATGCGTGTGCCGGAAAAATATTATTTATCTGTACACATGATTTTAATTGATTTCTCTTTGGTTTTTTTTTGACACGCAGATTGCTTTTAAGTTTAACTATGTAATTTTCTCAGAGCGCTTTGTAAATTATCTTAAAATTGACACCGTACAGTTGTACATCGACGTAGATTAATCAATAGAAGTTGTTTCTGTATCATCGCAGTATTTTTAATATGTACTCTAATAAACAGGCATTATTGAAAAATTACTAATCATCTTGTCTCATAATCTAGCGGATCTATTTACCTTATTGTCTTCGTCTTCCATTTGTATTTATAATTCATAGTAGGAAGAATACTTTCTTCTATGATTTATATTCAATTGATTTTCTACCAATTCAATGTATACGTTGCATGTGCTCACATCGAAATTTTATTACAGTGACTCGATGTTTATTTGGTTCATATTAAGCTGATGCTCTATCTGCCATTTATTCGATTGGTGTAAAACCAATTTTGATTGAACTTACTGTATGCAGCTTCAGCTATGTTATATCAGTTGTCAGAATCTACTCCGTCATTCAGGGCAAACCAACATATAGTTGGATCGACTATAGCAGCGTTGGGGGGTTTTCTTTCAAAATATATCTTCAGTGGTACGGACTATACATGAACTTTTATCAAAAATATTATGTATTGACTGAACTATGCTCTGCAATTCATTCAATGCACACATGTTTCATTCTACTGTATATGTTTTTCGTTGAACTATATATTTTGAAAATGCTTTTAAGGGAGAGATTACCGACCCAACCGTTCAGTATGTTCAAATAAAGTTTGGTTTCAGGACACCGGAATTATAATTGAAAGTACTCTGTGCGTTTTTGAATCAAGAAGAAGTTTGGTTGCCGGAAATAAATATATATTTGTAATTCAACCAAATCTCGCAGTCAATTGAATCGTTCATATCGTTCGCCACCCGCAACTGCAGGATTTGGTTGATTGAAACAATTTTTTTTTGACGGTACCAAACGTTTTTCTGAGTGTACGAGTAAAAACATGTTAATTTCTAATAAATTGTGTTCCGATGTGCCAATTCGTTAGAACATGATAAATATTTTTTCCGAGTGTGGGACGAACCTTCGGGAAAGCAGACGACCGCTATGGTGCCGCGACCCGGCACAAGATCCATGCAATAATCAATCCCAGGGTGGAGCATCAGCGGTACGTGGCGAGGGGCGAAAATCGAGCCATTGAGCAACAGGTAGTACTCGTCCTCACTCGATTCACTCGGTAAGAGCATATATCTGTGGAATGATACGAACGAAAAAAAAACGTAAACTTACACGGTAGACATCGCACACACGCGCGTGAAATCTCCCAAAAATTTCGCTGAGCCTCCGGGGCATTAAAAAAAATGCATTTAGACGCTCTTATACGGATTTAACGAAATATATTAAGGTGTTATTTGAGACAGTGTATTCCTCGAGGCTATTTCCAAGGCTACATTTTTCACGAAAGGTTTCAGTCAACACTCGCCATTTTAAGGCCTTAGGCCAAAGTAACGGGTATAAAATCATGTGCGAATTTAACAATTTTTTTTCGAATGAAAAAGTGTTTCACTCATAAAATTAATTACACATCTATTTAGATGAATATCAAGCTGCTAGAAAATATATTTTTTTCGATGTACAAAATGGCTACTAATATTTTCTTTTGTTATCTTTTTTTTAGGCGCTCCGCGGCGTGACATTTAGCATCCACAATTTTTTACCTAGAACAAAAAACGAAAATTCTCGTCAATCTACATTAGAATACCTAGAGAAGTACGTACGGAATTTAAAAATATTGTTTTATTCAAAAGTTGTAGGTATTTGAACTTAAAAAATGAATTTGCAGTGAGAAATTTCGCTATAACTGCTCATAAACTGCTCATAAAATTAAAAGTTTTCGATTAATCAGAAATTCCGTACGTACTTCTCTGCGAAACGCAATTGGGAACATAACTTTTAAATTTGAAGTAAATCGAGTGTAAATTGTGGAAGTTATTTGACACGCCAATTGGAAAAAAGCTGTTTAGAGAAGTTTCAATTAGTCGGCCATTTTGTACATCGAAAAAAAAGCTGATATTCATATTAAATAGATGTGTAATTAATTTTATGAGTGAATCCATTTTTCATGCGAAAAGAAATTTTTTAATTCGCACATGATTTTATACCCGTTACTGAGGCCTAAGGCCTTAAGCGGACAATGAGTGCGGTGTACTCACGCACATACGCCGACACTTGTGTCCGTGTGTGTGTGTGTGTATAAGTTTTATCGATAAATACCATCAGTAAATTATCTTTAGCTGTTACACGATCAGTATTCGAAAAAGAAATTCAAAAAATTATCGTGATCGCTCACTGGAAAGATTACGTGTACGTAATATTAATCCATATTCATAATGAGAATGCTAAAGTTGTTTGAGTAAAATACAAAATTGTTTGAAAAATTCTATTAAATAGATATTATTAAAACTTCGAAAAAAAAAACGATTGGTAAGGAATTATTGAAATAGTATTGGAAAAAGTCGAATATTTAAAAAAAATTAAGAATCAGTTAAAAAATTTAGTTACGAATTGTGTAAAAGAATGAATTAAGAATTGACTGAAAAATTGAGGAAAAATTTAAGTCGGTTAAGTTGATAAATGGAATTGAACAACAGTTATTCGAAAGACCTCTTAGTCTTCTAACATAAGAGTTTTTTTTGCATTATCAAAAGAAAAAAATCGATGATTCTTTAGATAAGTGACTTTTCCAAAAAATGAGCCTGAAATTATTTTTTTGCTACTTTCTCATTTATCGGGTTACACGTGATGATATACAGTCAGCGGATGCTGAAATTCACCCACCCCCCCCTCAATAAAAATCTATGGGGTTTTGAAGTTTACGGGAACACGTGATAAAATATGGCATTTTTGAACATTTCGACACCCATATTGGGTTTGGTTGGGTTTTTGAAAAATTCGAAATGATTTTTAACGATTTTTTGCTCGTAAAAAACTCCCGCCTGAATATCATCGTTTATAAGCCAATAAATGAGAAAATAGCAAAATAAAATTTTTGGCTTATTTTTCGGAAAAGCCACTTATCTAAAGAATTACCAAATTTTTGCTTCGACGGATTTTTCCAATAAAATCAATGCTCAATTAATTAATTCTTGATTAATGAATGCTTAATTAATTAACGCTTGAATAATGAATGCTTACTTAATCATAAGAAATTATTTTTAGCGTTTCAAACAGTTTAATGACCATTTTAATTAAATTTAATAAATCCAACAAAAAAATTAATATTAATTTATCAATTTAAAAAAACATACTTTAACTCAACGATTTTTTTTAAATTGTTTTATTTCACTGTACTTAATGACCAATTAAGAATAAATAAATGAAGTAAGAATTTCTGAGATAGTTGAGCATTTATCAACTCATACTTTATTAATGCCAATCAATTCATAATCATTTAATTAATTAATGTCCGCTTACTTAACGCAACATTAATTTATTAATGGACTCCAGTTAAATTAATTATTGTTTTTTAATTAATAAATAAAAAAATGAACATTTTTTGGCTTCAATAAATAAAAATTAAAATGTCAGTTGAACTTTTTAAAATGATAAAAACACTTTCTCAGAATGTTATTAGAAAGAAAATAAACAATCAACTTTGAAAAAGTCAACGATTTTTTCGAATAATACGTGAGATTTGTTTTTCAAATTTAACGAATTAATATTCAGAACTTGAGAAATTAATTGCAAATCGTTGCCCGCCGATTTTTCCCTGAATCCTTAAAGTTTTAATTTATTTCCTGGTGTATATATGTACCTCTTATATAGACAAGGATCACCGACGATGGCGAGAAAACGATCGTACATGTCGCCCGGTGTGAGTGCCCCCGTTTTGTTGAAATCGCTGAACAGGGGCGAGAACACGTACAAATCGTGATCGGCCGTCGTATAATTCATTTTTTTCGCGATCGACGCGATCGGAACGCATCTCGCTTCCGTGTCCGTTTCGTCCTTTATCAAAAGCTCGTTCAGCGGACAGCATTTTCCCACCCTCGGTAATTCGTGATAATCGACCGTGGGAATTGTCTCGTTCTACAATAATAATAAAAAAAAGCATTTAAAAAACGACTGCCCATTAGCCGCGGAGGAAATGAAGAAGTCGTTATTTACAACGCCCGAGATTACCAAACGTGCTGAACGAATCGTGATATTTCACAATTGAGCAAACACTCAGCGATCTCCGACTCGCTCGAGGCTCCGCTTTTTTTTTTCGTTTCACCGTCCGCGCGGTCAAACGTTCGAAAGGAAGGGAAACAAACTCGCCAATATCGTTTCAGCGTGCGATCAATTTACAGAAATGATGGCGAAGAAAAAGCAGAATGGAAACTTGCACATGACTTCCTCATTGATTTTATTTCGCTCACGAAGTTGATCATTATAAGTACCAAAAGGGCTAAACGGAGCCCTACGGAGCTGTCACTCTGCTGTCTGTCCGTCACGGGTCTTTAGCTCATAAACGGAATGAGTTACAGACCTTAAATTTGGATATTTTGTGTGGAATGTTGACCCAAAACCGAATATTGAATTAGAAATTCAATTAAGGGGCTATACCAGCGTGCCACTAAAAAAATCGATTTTTTTTTACTTTTTCGACAGTTTATACTTCCAAGAATATCCTGTAAAAATTTCAAAGCCGTATCTCCATCATTTTATCGTGCAAAAATCGATAGTTAAATCTTTAAACGCGTTTTTCTCGAAATGAAATTTTTCAAATTTGCTGACATTGAAACTCAAAGAGCAATTATCCGATTGACTTGAAATTTGAACTCAGTACTCTTGAATATATTTACTTTATAATGACGTAGGATATTTTTGATTGGATGAAAATTGACCATTTGGCATTGAAAAAAACGACCATTTTATAGGCAAGAAAACAGACTTTTTTTTCATAACTACGCCATTTTGTTAGATTTTGATATTTTTCGAAAACCCTACGTCATTGTACAGGAAATACCTTCCAGTTTTATGATATTTTTTTCGTTTTTCGGTTTCAGCTACTCAATCGGCCGGAATCATGTCAGCAGTGGAGGACCTTTTTTTTTGCGCCTCCGAAAGGCAGCGCATAAGTCGCTTGGATCTCAATATTTTTCTATGAAAAAATTATGTAATATAGGTCAAATATAGCCAAATATATTCTTAATTTTCCGAAACATTCAATTGAGTACTTTTCTTCCAAAAAAATTCGCGAAAATCACCCAAATTTTCAGCGTTCACACTGCTATAACCCCTTAAATTATTTTTCATGGGGGTCCCATTCGGGTGGCACAAATTTGAGCTCTACTTCTTTCTCCTTTTTCTCACCATCCAATTATCTACTTTAAAGAAGAAAAAAAAATTGTCGCGAAAGCTGCGAGCGGTCACATAATATTTAGAGGTCGCTCAAGCGTCCCTAAAAATCAAATTTTTATTAAAAAATCTATTTTTTTCGTCCACTTCTCACCGCTGAATTTTACGCTTTTATAACTTTTAAATTAAGCTCGCGAAAGTTGTAGCCGGTCAATGAATATTTAGTGGTCGGTCAAGAGCTTCGAAATTTCCATATTTCGTCATTTTTTTTACTCTTCTCACTCATAAATTTGACGCTTTATAACATTTTCAAAACAATTAATATTATTTTACAGATTACAGATTTTTCGAATTTACCTCACACAACTAATCCAAGAATTATAATCTTTGTTCTCATAAAATAATTCTTTAAACCTCTTGTCCATAAACAAAATTATAGGTTCCCCGTTTGATCGGGTTAGAAATGTGAGGTAAATTTAAAAAAACCGTTTTTAAAGAAAAAACAGGGTTTGTAAGGTATTAACATTTTTACAAAGTGCAAAATTTATGAGTCAGGATAGAAAAAAAAATCGCCTCGATTGGAAGTTTCGGAGCTCTTGAGCGACCACTAAATATTCATTGGCCGGATAGAGCTTTCGCGAGCCTAATTAAAAAATTATAAAGGGGAAATTTCATGGGTGAGATGTGAACAAAAAAATCGATTTTTTAATGAAAATTCTAAATATAGAAACCTCTGAATATTTTTTGACCGCTCGCAGCTTTCGTAAAAAAAATTTCTTCTTTAAAGTAGATAATTGGATGGTAAGAAAAAGGAAAAAAAATAGAGCTCAAATTTGTGCCACTCTAGGGTCCATGAAAAGCAGAAAAAATGTCTTACCCTAGTATGTGGGGTGTCATTGTCTAAAGCTCATCGAGTAGAGTACAAATATATTTTATTCTTTTTATCTGTAAAAATAAAGAAATGGAGGGCCGTGAAAGTTGCCAGTTTTAGACAATTTTCGTTGCTATCTCGAAAACTAAACTAGTTGGAAATTTGGAATTTTTGTATATTATGTACCATATACTGTATTTAAACAACAAAAACTGAAAACGCCGACTCATAATGTAGCATATATAATAATTTATTCTATATATAATACAATAAATTTATAATGGAAATAACGAAAATTATTGTTATTTAAATATGTACAATACCAAATGACTTATGTTTGGAGTCGGTACCCGCCAAGTACGAGAGATTGACGTCACGGAAGAAATAAGATTGCAAATTAAAAAAAGACTGCAGATCGTATATTTCATTTATTTTGCTTCGCCTCTTCTTTGTTTTCGACAAATATGACAGTATTGGCAATTGGCTGGTGCAGACTTCATAAATAATTTATTTGCTATTGTAAATATTTTAATACGAATAATTTTATGTATTGTCATTGTTAGTTTACAGCAGGAGTATACTAAGCTTTCTTTAGCTATCATCACCCCATATGGTTTTAGTTTAGTGCTACTTAAGAACTAAGACAGAAAAAAAGCATTATCTCATTAAATATCTAGTTTAGAAAAAAGTGAATTGGCCATATGTACGGAACCCTAATAGAGCGAGGCCCAACTCGCACTTGGCCGAGTTTTTTTACGCCGACTGGCCCTGTATGTAGACTGAATTTTGATCGTCCATACATCGGTGTTGAGTACGGCGCGCCTCGCGATTTTTGTTTTCTCATAAGCGAAGCTTCGTGTAAAAGAAAATCATACGGTTGGCTTTTGGAGGGAAAAAAGTGAATTATAAAATAATGCGCAAGTTGTTAAATTGTACAATTTTATTTGTTATCATTACTACTTTCGTATATTCGATTTCCTGAGTTGCAACGTATACCTTGCGGATTTTTACGCACTACCCTTCCTATCGCTCTCCTATCGCTCTCCTATCGCTTCCTACACGCACTTCGCTAATTTAGCCTAACTTCCGTTGCGTCCACAGCCATCTTAAGGGGCGAAGCTAATGGGGCTGAAGTTTGCATCGTTGGAACGTAACGAAAATTCTTATTAATTTCTTTTTTTCATTATTGACCAAAATCAAATTTTGCAAATTTTCTGGAAATTGGTAAACAAGCATCCTAAAAAATGTTTTCGTGATTTTCGAAGCGTTAATCTGCCAAAGGAAATTTTCGAAACAAAACAAAAATCATTTTCGTTGCACTCCAACGATGCAAACTTCAGCGTCATCGAAGCTGAGGGACTACTTTATGACTCCAGAATCGCAGATCAATTGGTAGACCATTTTTAGTCACAAAATGTTCGAGTCTTGAAACATTAAGGGGTTAGGCTACTGCGGTAATGACAAACACTTGAAGATGACGGTCCAACATATGGCGCTAATATTGAAATTTTTGACGCGTTTTTCTCGAAACTGTTTTTTTTCAAAACGGTACGCACAATTTCTCGATATCTAATTGACGGTTTGAAATTGGGTACATTATTCAGTGTAATAGCAGTTTAGTCTTCAACGACGTTTTTCTTCTTAACATTTTCGTTCCATTAGTTATTAACGATGGCATTTTTCCTCGAAAAATCGACAAAAAAAATTGAAGTTTCTTTTTAATGATTGAAACACGATACAAAAAGCTCAGTCAAGTCTCCAATATTATCTATTTTTAAAAAACTGGTTTTTTTGTTTGAGATTAACCGGGTGGCCAAAATCAAGTACACCGTTGACCCCCTCATGTTTGCAGGTCCTTTACGAGATTGTTTATAACTTCTTTAATTATTAATATTTTTAATGAAATTTCGTACACAACTTGGTTAAGGGGTTAGGCCACATTAACGGGTATAAAATCATGTGCGAATTTAACAATTTTTTTTCGCATGAAAAAGTGATCCACTCATAAAATTAATTACACATCTATTTACTATGAATATCAAGCTGTTAGAATTTTTTTTTTTTCGATGTACAAAATGGCCGACCACTCGAAACTTCTCGAAACAGCTTTTTTCCAATTGGCGAGACAAATGACTTCAGCAATTTTCACTCGATTTACTTCAAATTTAAAAGTTATGTTCCTAATTGCATTTCGCAGAGAAGTACGTACGGAATTTCTGATCAATCGAAAGCTTTTCATTTTATGAGCAGTTATAACGAAATTTTTCACTGAAAATTCATTTCTTGAGTTCAAATACCTACAACTTTTGAATAAAACAATATTTTTCAAATCCCGTACGTAACTTCTCTACGTATTCTAATGTAGATTGACGAGAATTTTTGTTTTTTGTTCTAGGTAAAAAATTGGGGATGCTAAATGTCACGCCGCGGAGCGCCTAAAAGAAGATAACAAAAGAAAATATTAGTAGTCGGCCGTTTTGTACATCGAAAAAAAAATATATATATATTTTCTACCATCTTGATATTCATATTAAATATATGTGTAATTAATTTTTTGAGTGAATCACTTTTTCATACGAAAAAAAATGGTTTAATTTGCACATGGTTTTAGACCCGTTACTGTGGCCTAAGGCCTCAATGTACATGAAAATATATGTCCAAACGATTTTTCAATCATCTTACTTATTCCTTCGAAATTAATGTTGGGCAAGGTTCCGAACCTCTCCTCCGATCGAGCTGAGTTTTTGCACACACCTTCCTTTTAATATTTTAAGACAACGCCTAAAGGGATTTTTGGTGACGCGCAATAGTTTTTAGTTATGGTTTGTTTGGGTGTTTGTGTTTGGACAAAACGAAGAGCGCGATAACATATATAGGTGTAAACGGAGACGGAGCAGATAGCGATATAGTCAGCGAGCGTTAAAAAAAATTGAAATTCAATATCTCGATAACTATTGCGAGTCGCCAAAAATCCATTTAGGGGTTTTTATATATTTTATATATTAAATATATTAAAAGTTTTATATGAAAATTTTATATATTTTATATATTTTACAATTAAAATTTTTTTATATATTTTCTATACTAAGAGGAAGGTTTGTGAACAATGTCAGCTCGATCGGAGGGGGGTTTGCGAAACCTTATCCTTAATTTTTTCAAATAACCCTGATTTCTGGGTCGTCACAGTAGCCTAACCCCTTAAACGCGTTTTCCAAAAAACCACTCTCTCGTAAACCTCGTACAAGATAACTCAAAAACTATCCGATCGAAAATTTTCAAATTTTGCGCACTTTTAGGTAATATGATTACCATCTATGTGAACCTAAAGTTTCTTAAAAAATATTCTGAAAAAACGACTTTTTCATTCAGAAATACTAGAGTAAACATTTAATAAAAAATAAAATATTTTTGCAAACACGTGCCATTTTTTGAATATCCACATTTCTCTAGATTTTTCAGGTTCACATAGAGCGTTTGAGTCTTAGAAATCTGAAACTTCTTGGCTCTGATAATATAATAGAATATATTATAAAATATAAATATATATATAATAGAATAAATAGTGTCGAGACAAAAAATCTCGAAAATACGCTTATTTTCGGATATTTTCACCCTTAAGGCATTTTCGAAAATTCAAATCCTCTTAGAACCGGAACAAACGACCAGAGAATTCCATCCGAAAATACCTCGCACGATACGCTATCTCCGTGCACCAGATATCTAAAAAATTGTGAAAGTGATGGCGAAAAAAATACTTTTGTTTTGAATCAACATTCCTCGAACGCTAAAGCATTTAAACAAATTTCAACAAGTACACACTTGTATTTCTTTCCAAAGGTCATTTTTCGATATATCAAACCATTCGCCTATTTCCATTAAGGGGTTACCCCCACTTGCGATTTTGAAAAAATCGATTTTTTTATTGCATTTTTGAAGTATAAGTATCTGAGAATATGTCCTGAAAATTTCAAGTCGATCCGAACAAAATTGACTGAGATATGAGCGTTGAAAGAGAAGAATCCGCGTTGAAAGAGCGTTGAAAGAGAAACTTTAAACGCGTTTTTCTCAAAATGGCATTTCTGAAGTCGGTGACCAAGATTACTCGAACAGTAATGAACCGATCTTCTTGAAATTTTGCAGGCTTATTTAATACATAAAAATGTAGTCTTTAATCGTTCGATTTTTTTTTCGAAAAAATGGCCGTTTTATAGCCAAAAAACGGCCGTTTTTTTTCGTTAAAATCGAACCATTAACTTTGACTGTCCGCCATTTTGTGAAAAATGAATATTTTTTAAAATCCTTCGATTGAAGACTAGTTTATACTTATATTTGACTAAATCCATCCCCATTTTTTTTTCAGATGATCCACTTCGCCGCAATGTTGGTCACCGCAAACGGTGTATATAAAAACATTATTTCATTGACGGCCATTTGCCACTAAACAATGTAATATTTTTCAATAAAAAAAATTACTGAAAGTTCTTCAAGATGTGTTCTTTAAGATGGTATATTGATCGATTCAAAAAGTTTTGTAGTTTTCTTCAAAAAAATTCATGAAAAAGGCCTTTTTTGCGCTACAAGTGGGGGTAACGCCTTAAACGCGATTTTCTTGAAGCACTGATTTCAAAGTCGGTGGACTTTGAAATCAGTGGTCGGTGGATCTCGAGAACCACTCGATGGATTGTTCTCACATTTACAGGAAATATGATGAGAAACATTTGAAGGTCGTTGACGATCTCACTTTTTCAAAATCGATCTTCATTTTTGAATAGTCTCGTAAAAATGACGACTTTTTTCATAGACTTTGTTTGCTCGAATTTCAATCCGTCGCCGCGTTGTGAAAAAAATCCACGATCGTCAACGACTCGTATTTATTGGTGACTTGAATACGTCGTTTGATTTTTAGATTTCAGATGGACCGTTTTACCTAGAGAGCGTCCACCGAAAAGCGTCGCAAAAAAATGTTCATCCTTTGCCAGCGGCCATGTTTATGTCGTTTTTCCGTTTTTTTGTGATTTTTTATAAGCTCTCAATATGTACCTCTGTGTTTTAAAAAAAATGTCACTTGACCAACCGTTTCCCCGAAAAAAACTGAATGTGGCATTTTTTTGGCGTCCCTAGATAGATGTAGACCCTCAAAACCTGCCAAAAAATCTGTCGGAAGCGGTTTCCAGGAGGAAGAGAATAGATCGAACGAGCTCCCTCGAAATCATTGCAGCCCCCGCGAAATTGCGAATAACAGAATTTTCGTAAGCTCCCCTACGCAATTTTTTCCGGTTCAATGAGAGTTCCGATCCAAAGCTGTTGGACTCAATCGGGTTGGAATGGAAAATACTCCCGCGTGCCTCTTGCCAACGTAAACAGACGCGTCAGTGTCTAAAGCCACGGACTTCGGAGCCCCCGCAGTCGCAAAAACAAATCTCCCGGCTCGCGAGGACTCGAAAGATCTCGAGAAACGTTTGCCCCCCGATCTTCCGTGGGTTCCCAAATAACTGATTTAGCCAAACATTCAGACGGCCGGATACGTGCAGTTGAAAATCGATACTTCCGTGTGGTGCGGCGTTTTAGGCGTCTAAAATTAGTCAATTCTCGGCGGTAGAGCAGCGCCTCTATGAAATTCTTTTCGCGAGGCTAAAAGCCGACCGTGTTTCTTCCTGCACCCCCCTGCGCCCTTTGTCGGTCGTGCTTCGTTTATCGAGCGACGAATTATTTTTCGCCGCGGTAATTGCCCCTAGCGAAGCAACGCGAGAAGCACGCGATAGATCTTACCAGGAGAACTTGCAGAGCGGTATCGGGGCCCGCGAGGGTTGTTCTCGTCAGCGAGCTCAGGTACACGATCGATACGAGCAAGTAGGCGAACGTCTCGTTACGCGTGGCGGACATTGAGAAAAGTCTCGTCCGACGCGGTGAATCATTCGTCCCGTGCATCGTCGTCGCCCTCGTCGTTCTCACGCTCGTTATTATCGCAATTTTCGACCCTCGCTTTGATTCGGGAGTTACGAAAATCTTGGGTTCATAACGATTACGTTTCGTTGGGTTATTCCCGCTCGATAGTGCGTCTACAATACACGGGACGTGGCCTCTTCCCCCCACTCTTTTTCTCAATTTTCGGTTACCGAGCTACGCACGCCGGTGTGTCTCTAGCGCTCTCTCTCTCTTTCTATCTCTCGCGTACTTTCTCGCGTCCGCCACGCGCGCGCGACAGTTTCTTTTCGTCTTTCCAATCAAGAGGACGTTTACGAAGATCGCGCGCTATCTCCTCGCGGACTTGTTCGCCCGCGCACTATCAGTAGATCAATCTTCCGTGACGGATTCTTCATCGGAGATCGAGACACCGCTCATTTATTTTGCTCGTTTTATATTCGTACATCCATGTTCACCGGTCTTAAACGTTTTTCTCGTCGCTTAAACGCAATCCCGCGCGCACCGCAACACGTCCCAGTCGGCGAGATTTTTCCTTGTGTTTTGTTCCCGTTGCGATTGTCCAGGCGCACGCGCCGTGTTGTTTCTCGAACTGCGTCTTCGCTTTGAAATTCACAATTGACACTCGCGAGGTATTCAGCGCGGAGAGGGGAGGCACATTTTTTTGTTCTCTATGAGAAGATTACACGAGGGCGCATTCCGCGCCCGATAATTCGATATCGTTGATCGCAGCGGCGATATGATGAATTATCGGCTTATCGTCGCGGTTTCGAGACGGGATTATACTTTTGGAATTATTAATATGTATTTATTTATTTCGTAGGCACTTATCGAGCGAGCACGAGTTGGAAAAAAATGACTGTTTCAATCGAGAGTCGAATCAATTACTAATTATTACGACGATTATCTGATTTTTTTGTTCAATTTTTTCATTTTTACACGGGGCAATTTTTTGTTGTCGCTGTTCACTGATATTCGCAGTTGCCACACGCGGGGACGATGCGGGAATATTTGAATCGCGGATATGGGGCCGGCGCTGCCCGCCGACCAAAGTCGCTGAGCGTACTGGCCGCCTCCCACGTTACACTTGTCGATTTATGTGTAGGCTGCTCGCCCGCCACGTACAGGTGGAGGCGCGGCGAGAGAGGGAAGCGCGCGCGCGAACGTGGCGGCGGGAAACCCGACGGGACACGCGTTACCGCAGAACGCGAAAAGAGCGAGAAGCTCGCGAGAGGATCTTCTGCCCATCGCAATCGGGCCGCGGGAAGGAGAACCAATCTGGCCACAGACTCGCACTAGCGTTCGCACCCGTACGCTGAGGTGAATTGCCTAATACTCGGACGTCCCAACTTCCGACGATGCAACAAGTATTTCATTCGAGATTTCGTTTAAGGCAGTGGTCTGGTCTAGAAATTTGACAAAATCGATTTTTTCCCTTCATTTTATTATTTCTTAGACCTTTCTTAATACGCTCGTGAAAACCGTGTATTGATGGTAATTATTTACTTTAGTCACTTTTCCGAAAAATGAGCGTAAATTTTTTTTTGTTGCTATTTTCTCATTGATTGGGTTATAAATGATGATATTCTGTCGGGGGAAGCTGAATTCCACTTCCCATAAAAAGTTATGGGGTTTAGAAGTTTGCAAAATTTGAAAAGTTTGAAAATAGGAATAGCGATTTTCGATTCGATTTCGATCGAGTGACATTCGATTTTCGTATATTTCCTACGTACATTATACATTATACATGTATACAATACAAGAAAATAAAAACATACATTTCTCGTGTACTTGTAAACACAAGTCGTACGTGTAAACACTTGTAAACAAGAATACGAATACACATTCGATTTTCGTATATTTCGTACGTACATTATACATTATACATGTATACAATACACTTATCCGAGGTGCCCCCACCCCAGTGTTCTACGCACCCCACGATTCCACGCACCCATCCAAGGTGCCCAACAAACCCATCCCAGTGCTCGACGCACCCCGCGATTTCACGTACCCATCCAAGGTGCCCTTTGCCCACCGCAGTGTTCTACGCACCCCGCGATTTCATACACCCATCCGAGGTGCCCTGCGCCCACCCCAGTGAACTACACACCCCACGATTCAACCACTACACACCCCTCGATTCAATGAATCGTGGGGTGTGTAGTGTGTAGTGTAGATTTCACGTACCCATCCGAGGTGCCCTTTGCCCATCGCAGTGTTGTACGCACCCCGCGATTTCATACACCCATCCGAGGTGCCCTGCGCCCACCCCAGTGAACATCACACCCCACGATTCAACCACTACACACCCCACGATTCAACCACTACTCACCCTACGATTCAATTACTACACACCCCACGATTCAACCTACTACACACCCCACGCGTCAATGAATCGTGGGGTGTGTAGTTCACTGAGGTGGGCGCAGGGCACCTCGGATGGGTGCATGGAATCGCGGGGTGCGTAAGAACACTGCGGTGGGCAAAGGGGCACCTCGGATGGGTACGTGAAATCGCGGGGTGCGTAGAACACTGGGGTGGGTTTGTTAGGCACCTTGGATGAGTGCGAGGAATCGTGGGGTGCGTCAAACACTGGGGTGGGTGGGGGGCACCTCGCATAAGTATATTTTATACATGTATAATGTATAATGTACGTATGAAATATACGAAAATCGAATGTGCGGAATGTAGAAAAAACGCTATTCCTATTTTCAAACTTTTCAAATTTTGCAAACTTCAAAACCCCATAACTTTTTACGGGAAGGTGGAATTCAGCTTCCCCCGACTGAATATAATCATTTACATGCATTTACGCTCATTTTTCGGAAAAGTGACTAAAGTAAATAATTACCTATAATACAACGTCACCCCGAGTGGGCGCCGTTGAGGCGGTTTTCGGC
Source organism: Ophion ellenae (assembly GCA_963210295.1). Taxonomy (NCBI): domain Eukaryota; kingdom Metazoa; phylum Arthropoda; class Insecta; order Hymenoptera; family Ichneumonidae; genus Ophion; species Ophion ellenae. The sequence goes on from OY723385.1 coordinate 69,059,810, forward strand.
GGATCAAGTTGTAAAAAATTTTTAAAAACTACGTGAAAATATTTAAAATAATTTTTTTTGTAATGTAGATACATCCTCAAAGGAACAATAAATACATATATAAAATTTCATCAAGACAACTTCAACGGTTTAAAAGTTATTCCAACCCAAAAATGACGTAAAAAATCTCGCTCTAGACCAGCCTACTGTCTTAAGGTAGTTCTGTAGGTTCGGTCAAATCTTAGGAATTGGCTGAAATCTAAGTATGGTGTAGATATGACCTTTATGGACTGATGCCCAAAAATTAAATTCGATTCATCGTTTAGTTCATGAGATAATTGCAATTGAATATGGGTATTTTTGTACGCTATCCCTATACCTAACACGTAAACCGATAGGAGTTTGCTCGCATTTCTCGACATAGGTTCTAAACGGATCTTAGGATTTAAAAATAAAAACACGTGTACGCAGTAGTATTGTGGGATTGATTTTAAAAAAAAATGACAAACTTTGACCTTTTAGTTCCCGAGATATCGACTTATGGAAAGTGGTGATTTTATTCCAATCCGAACTCGGGCCCAACCATCTGTAACCAAATGGCAACAGTGTACCCTGCAGCCAGCTGATCGGCGCGTGGTCTGGGAACTCGGAGCGTGTTTTTTCCCCCGAGTTCTAGTAATTCTGAGACGGATGTGAAATAAATGTATTCTGCAAACAAATTTAATTTGTTCAATTTGTGCATGTATTTGTCTTTGTTATAGCGAATACAATTCAAACTGTCGGTAAGATGTTGTAAATCCACGATCCGACGTCCTTCGACATCGAATTTTTGTTGCTGATCGTTGAGGTTATGGTTATTCTCATCGCGTTTAGCCGCATTTGCTTGACACGTGGCTGCCACAGCTTTCAGTCCTTTAGCAAGCACCTTTTTTCTTGTAAACTTTCCTTTGTATCGCATTTGGGTTGACATTTTCACGCTTTTTTTAAATTTAAATAAAATATTTCGCGAAAGACGGATCGTAGGAAGCTCAACGCTATGACTGCAGGAAAATCGCGCTGTTGCCACGATTACAGCGCCGTTCTCTATACGAGTATGAGACCTATCTATGCATGAGGTGCGAATATGTGGGACATATAGAAGGTACAAGCTCTGTCAAAAATTTACAACCAACCTATAACCTACAAAACTACCTTAACCCTTGTCAGCCACACCTCCAGATTGTGATGTAATAGCCATTGGGGGTGTGATCAACCCCACTAACTTTAAAGAGTGATAAATAATCAAAAAATTGAAAAAAAAAATACTACAATGCATTTTCAACCCTTATGTGTAAGATCATGCCGATTATTTTCAAGTCGTGTAACTTTTAATATAAAAAAAAATGGCGAAAATCTCAAAATTTCTGGAAGGTATCGCAGGTCTTAAAACAGCTGGGGTTGATTCAACCCCCGATGACTGTTAAGGGTTAACGAAGGATTTTAAGACGGCTGTATAAGTATCCAGGATTTGTCATCTGTCAACGGGAAATTGCTTGAACTGGTTGAAACTTCGAGTAGATTTTGAACGAGTAACAGAGAACTGAGAACTCACGCTGGCGAAGCGTGCATCTTACTGAAAAATGCTAAGAAATGGAGGAATTTTACTACAGGTCTAACAATTGCATTCCCGCGTAGACATTTTTTAAGGTTTGCCTGATCAGGATCAGGTCCTGATACATGTAACCCTTATTATAGACATCGTGATTTGCACCCCGTTCAAGGAGCACGAAATCAGGCAATACTAAAATGGCCCTACTAATGTAATAGGAACCGTGCCACTCGGAATAAAAACACTAAAACATAAAATTGGTTTCGCACCGTGCGCCCATGTTTCTAAACGGGATATTAATACTCATCTCAATACTACTTTTAATTAATCTAATTACAACTTTTTTCATAACTGTATTTTCATTGTATAAAATATGTTGATAAATACATTCTACACTTTGCAATACATTGTAGAGTGTGTGGGTGTACGAGCATGTATGTGTACTAGCTACACCAGGCAGTATTGTAATTACCTGATCAGGAAATCTAATAAACGACTGATCAGACAACCAGGTAAGGCCCATATATGACACAACGTTGAACTTTCTAACAGGGCGCTATCAACCCGATAGCGGGTTGATAGCTTGCCGGTGATCAGGGTCCGACTCAGGATGATTTTTGGTTACCTCACTGCCCTCGTAGGACACTTATAAGACGAGTTGCCTTATAAGTGCCCTGCCAGGGCAGTTAGGCAACCTCAAAGCATCTTGAGTCAGCCCCTGATGTCCAAATTAGCGAAGAATTAGTTAGTTGGAGTAGTTGGTCGATAATAATTTACGTATTTGCGCATCGGTACACGTAAAATCCATTTAGTACTGATAACGAGCCATCTATCGAGATCATGCTCGGAATTCTGGTTGAACCCGCTAGTCGGACGATTAAAAACGTTCTTCGTGGCTTAATCCTTTTTCTAAACGTTTCTGATATTTATGATCAATTATTGCCAGTGGGCGATTTATTTTAAGACATTTCCGGCAAGAAAAAACAAGAACTGAAAAAAAATGATAGAGGAAGAAAAATGTGTTTGTGATAGGATATTAGGTGGTTGAATATGAAAGGGCCTATTAGGCTAGGTACTGAAAACATAAAAAGCACTTTCGCTACAAAAGATCAAGGAAAGTTCTAATTTCGTAGATTTGTACAGTTTGGTGTTCTCATTAATATTCTCAGTTTGCGACCTTGAGCGACCGCCGCTCGCGCCGCCATATTGGAAAAATGGTACCGAAAGTTTTCGAGAATATATTCTCTCCAGCGCCACCTCGGTTAAAAGTAGCTATAAGAAAACTTATAGACCATGATATTTCATGCAACATTTGTAGGAAACATTTGTCAATCAGATACACAAACTAAAAATCAATTGCTACATCGAAACGTCGAGGAAGCGATTTTGCACCCTCGCCTTCACCGCCAACATCTTTAAGGTCGGTTGCGCAAACATTCAATTTCAAGCAGCATTGTTTTTGATGCAATTAAAAAATAAGCGATGAATTTATAATAAATAAAAAAATACTCGATTTTGTGACCGAGAGATAATTTATCATGTTCAGAAACTTTCAATGAAAGACAGCATTTGAGCATTAGCTCGAAATCACAGTGATGAATGGGGTGAAACAATAATTGATCGCGTTCAACACGTTTCCGATTTGGTCGCGGTCGATGCTAAATATCATAGCTCCTGCATGAATAAATTCTACTGTCCGCCATCATCAGGAAAAAAAGAAGTTATCGACCAGCTACAAATGTCGATAAAGCAATGGAAGATTGCTTCCTATCTTGAAGAGAATTCCTAGGAATGTCAGTTCTCTATTGCTGGGCTGATGAATTAAATCGAAGGTGATTACCACCTGGAAAACAGAACAGTCCCGTCAAGGTTACTTCAAAAACATGGTGACGACATTGTCATTGCAACAACAGCCTCAAGACCGACGACTGTCTGGTTCTTAAACACAGGACATGAAGTCCTGACAAACTCGTGGTATGAAAGCAAGAAAACTGATCCACAGCAAGAACGACTACGAATTGTCGAGCGACATCAGACCACAAATATGTGAACAAAACAAGTAAACGGAACAGTATCTTCCTTCTAATTTTTTAAAAAGATGTTCATACGGAAATTCCGGAAACGTTACGTATTTTCCTCCAAGATGTTGTACTAAAAAATAAGCGCGGCCCTACAGAGAAGCGGCAGCCGAAACGCACTACTCTGTCATATCTCATAATGTCTGCAGTGAGAGTTTGATAATTCTTGTCATCGCTACATGTTGAGTGAGTCTGGGCTATTTAGGGCACCGAAACGGAAGAAAAAACACCGGTAAATAACGAATCGTGGGTTAGGCCTACTTCGGATACAAATGAACAAAAACGCACCTCCCACTTTACCTCATGGTGGTGCGGAAATGAGTAAAAACTGGCAGTACGTATTAAGTAATTGGTATTTACTGAATTTTCGAAAAAAATGTGGCGAATTTGTGAATTGTCGAAATTTGCTGAGCTTGACTCTGCTGTAATACGTGAACTATTCATCGGATGGAAAAATATTATTTACAAAAGTTTCAGGAAATTTCATGCTCTATAATTTTTGTATTAGCTATTTTTTACTTAGGTGGCGCTGGAGTGAAGATATTCTCAAAAAACTGGTTTTCGGTACCATTTTTCCAATGTGTCGGCGGTCGCTCAAAGTCGCAAACACGGAATATTAATAAGGACACCGAACCGTACAGATCTACCAAATTAGAACTTTCCTTGGCCTTTTGTAAGGCAGAACCTACCATTGCCTGTCCTATATATGTAAGCGAAAGGAAAGATAGTGGTTCGGTAACAAATCGACGAACTGTTCTATTTAAAGTCCCGAGTAGAAATTGTTCTAGCCTGTCTGAGTTACGGCCTAGTAACTGGCTCGCCCAATTGAGCTCATACGAACTGACCAATGGTTGGCTCGCTATAAGCTAGTATTATTGTGAATGTTTTGTTATCCAGCTCTTGTCTTGTCACTGCCCAGCTGATCTTGGTCACAAATGACAAAGTGAGGTTATGTGACTACGTGTAGTTCTATCGAGCGATTGGCTCATGACTGGCTAAGCAGCTTGAGTTACAGATGGCGTTGCGAATGCAAAAATTCTCGAATAGGTATCTTGCCATGACCTACCCAGCTAACTACGGCTGTGCACCCCTTGGCTAGTCACTGCCCACCCGATCTTGGTCACAAATGACGAAGTGTGGTTATGTAAATACGTGTAGTTCCATCAAGGGACTGGTTCATGGTTGGTCAAGCAACTTGAGTTACAGATGATGTTGCGAATGAATAAAATCCTCAAGTCGGTATCTCGCGATGACCTAGCCAACACTTGCCAACTGCGGCCGCACTAGCCGGAATAAATGATCGGATAAATACAATTTAAGGTTATGTAATTCTATGCGATTATCGCTCTCAATGCGAACGCAATTGAGTAATTGATCCGATAATGTTATTTTCATTTGTTAATTCACCCATTTTTCAATAAACCGACATTGTGTGTAGTGTAAAATATGTAGACGATAAGAAAATTCAGAAATTAAACAAGTGGAACTGGCTCAGTGGACAACGTCACAACTCATCACCCAGAGGTTCCGGGATCGAAACCACGTTACGGCGTAAGCGTTTGTCTGATATAATTTAAAATTGAACCATTAATATATTTACAGCGCAAATATCATAACCCTAATTAATGAACAACGGAGAATATCGTAAAAGGGTTCAATGATGTAAATAATATGCAAAAAAAATGACGAAAATATAAATATATAGCCGCAACTTTTTAAAAAATCTATTCGCCACTTAATTTTTTGTTCCCAGTCGCTAGCTGAAAAAACGAGGTCATGGCTAGGTCAGAAATATAATACAGACGTGGGATATTTCTTTCTATCTAGTCACCATCTAATTTTTTGTATTCAGTCACTAGAGGATCAAAGCGTTACAAGGCTGGGTAGTCAATCGCTAAGACGGCTAGCTAATGGCGATTTGAAACATCACTTTACTAGCTAGGCTGTGATGAGTTACGTTTTCCACTTGGGGTATTGCCCATCGAAAGAGAAAACCTTCCCATGGGCCCATCTTTCGGCCAATAATCGGATTCTACGCAGCAAGAATTCGGGTTCTTCAGAGGCAATCCAGTAATTTAGAGCGGAAATGATAAGCGGGGGGAGTGATATCTGGGGATTATGGCGGGTGAGGTAGGATTTCCCGGTTCACTGCTTCTAAGTACACCTCAACCGGCTAAAGAACATGCAGCCTGACGTCGTCGTGCTGCTAAACCAACTCGTCATGGTGATTCTCCCATTCTGGCCTCTTTTCGCGTAGAGCTCGCTTCAAACGCACGAGTTGCAGTCAATAGCGACCCCTCAATGATGGTTTCTGACGCTTTCAGCAGCTCGTAATACGCGACACCCCTCTTTTGGCTGGTTTCCCGCGGTCCTTGTTGCCCATAGAGATATCACCACTTTGGAAGCGGCGAAACCACTCTTTGCACGTTGTGGACCATGCTCGGCGTCGACTTCCCCTAGCAAACGACGTGTTTTCGCGGCTGATTTCTTTGCCACGAAATAATGGAACATTACAATCCGCAAACGTGAGTTATTTTGAACAAAACTTACCATCGTAAACACAATTATAACAAATGCTGTAACGTGTCAAACAAATGTCATCTATGGCATTTTAGCAGAACTTTACGAACCTAACCTATAAGTATTGCCAACCTTTTATTCGAGAAAATAGTCTCCCTAACGCCATCTATTACCAGCTGGCGGTTCCATATACAATCACGTAATAGAAATTGTTATAGAGACATTAAAGTTTTATTTTTAACAATAAACGTTCTCGAAAACAGCGAATATGTCAAATAATTCAAGATACTTGTTGCAATTGTTTTTTTTTCACCACAATCATCATTATCCATCACCGCTTAGTATCAGCCACAAGTTGCGGTCGGCTATCCAGTCATTTTGAGATTTCGATGTCCGGCTATTGGTACAATTATATTTCTAGACGTTTTGGATTGCCATGAAAAACTGCTGATTATAGAAATAACTATAGGCTATGAAGCTTAGAACTTCGAGCTTTGCACTAGTCTTCGTCATATTCTTTACTTTTTTACGATCGTTTTCGCACCAGATAAATGTGTTGCAAATTTCATGATATCTTAACAGTTTCGCTATGACATCCGGGACAATTAGGGATTTCTCCACGCGTGCCCTACCGTACACGCCTCCTGCACCGGACCTCATTACAGTAGTACTTGGAGGGACTTCTAGCCCACTATCATTCAGGGACTCCAAAAGGATATCCATACAAGATATTAACAGAACTTAACGAACATTGCGACGATGAGTCTCACAGCGTTTCGGTTTTGTTTTCTGTAAATAGATTCGCGATCACTCTGGAAGACAATCCCAAGAGCGTTTGGTTCCTCAGCGTCAGCGTGCGAACGTCCCATTGAACTCTTTCGATCTTCCCACGTTCCTGGGAAACGCACGCACGCAGGGACGAGTCACTCGGACATGAAAACGCCGAAGCGCCTCTCCCCTCCCCGGCCGGTTGACGTAATTCACACACGAAACGTTCGGATGAGAGTTTATGCTCGACGACGATGTGCGGAGGTGAAATGCGTAGTGTGACGTATAGGTGCACGCCTCCGTGCAAGTGGAACAGACGTGGGTGCGATCAGCCACGTGCAGAGGCATAGCTTCAAGCTGCGCATACAGCCGTATATAAAATCATTCCCCCTCCCTCCACCCTTATGTCTCTATCTCTACGTATAATATAACTGTAAGGGGTGCTTTGTCCGTAAATTTCTTATCGTTGTATTTCTTTACAGATCGTTAATACTAACTAAAAAAAACGGGTAGAAAAATCGGATTCAAAAAGAATCGTCTGTCCGTACGTTTGTGCGTTAAGGAATTTCGGGATTATTTCTTGGCTGCGAGGGGGGGGGGGGGGGGGATGAAAATACAATGAATTTTCACCAGAATGCCAACCGCTTGCGAATTTAATATAATGTAAAAATTGATTATTATTGGGTAATGTTTAACTCGTAATATTGTAGAAAATTATTTCTAAGCCGAGAAATGATATCAAGAGTTAAAATGTTTGCAATTAAATACCATGATATTGAAATTTTATTTCAAGAAAAAGTAACCGATAGACTTGACAACAGCAACAGTGTCTGCTATTGGCACGGCTCACAATCGCTGAAGCCTCGTTGGCTTCATGGACACTTATGGATTTTGAAATACCTGCTAGTTGATGCTTGGCTGTGAATGGCTCTCTCGACAGAGCCAGCTAACGCGGTATTACCACGTTTAACCTCCAAGTTTAGTTAAGGGGTTGGGCTACTTAGCAAACCGCAAAACGTCATTTGAAGATAATAATTTTCACGGAATAAGTAGGATCATTGAAAAAACATTTGGACATGTATTCGTATGTACATTAACAAAGATCTATACCAAATTTCATTATAAAATATAAATAATTAAAGGAGTTATAAACAATGTCGTAAAGGACCTTCGAACGAGAGTTTTTTCCGGAAAAACATAATATTGGGTAAGACTTGACTAAGCTTTTTTATTATCGTGTTTCAAACATCAAAAATGAAATTTTGTTTTTTTTTCGATTTTTCGAGGGAAAATGATACAATTATTGTTAATTAGTAACGAAAAAAAATGTTACGAAGAAAAACGTCGTTCAAGACTAAACTACTATATCCCTGAATAAGTTGACCAAATTTCCAGTCAATCCGTTCAATAGATAGCGAGAAATCCTGTACACCGTTTCGAAAAATATAATTTCGAGAAGAATACGTTTAAAGTTTTACTAGCAGCATTATCGTTGTAATCATAAGTTTACCTTCAATCTGCGAATCCTGCACCGTATGTTGGACCTTCCTCTTCAATTTGAATTGCCTCAAGCGACTCTCGATTTTTTTTATTTTCACAGTAGCTTAACCCCTTAATGTCCGAAAACACACCACTGAGCTCAAAAATCACATCTTTTTTTCGAGTTTCATTGATGAACGAAGTAGAGAAACCACTTAAGGCCTTATATACGTGAAAAATTTCAAAATTTTTCACTTTTTTATTATTTTTGATTCCATTAGCCTGAACGGTTAGGAATATTTTTATCTCACAGAATTGAAAAATTCAAAAAATTGTTAAAGTTACAGCATTTAGAGGTAGCTAGCTAATAGATACCGCGCGGCGCGCCCGACCGCCAACTCCAAAGCCGTTTTTCCACGATTCACTTTTTTTATCCTTGTGAAAGTTCTAACTCTTGAACGAAGGTTCAGATTGACTTTAAAGTTTTACAAGATATTCTTAGTATCATCACCTATCGTGTGATGATACTAAGAAACAAAAATTTCAATGACACAAAAAACTACAAAACGTAAAAGACTGACAGAAAATTGAGTAAAAAAATTTTATGTTTCGATTTTGTATTATAATATTTTTTTATAACATTGTTGGTTCACACTGAAGATACATTCATTATGCAATTATACATATGTTCATTTTTTTCAGACACCCACATCGATGCCGAGAACTTCCACCATCAACGCGCGCGCAAAAAAAATACATTGCTTTATTATGTTATACATGTGCATAAATGATCTGTAAAAAAAATGCTGTCAATATCTGCGTCATTTTTTTTAACCGCGTCTAGAAAAGTACCTTCGAAAATCGGCGAAATCGCGCATATAACGCCTTAATTTTTTATACGACACCAAAAAACTGAGCAAATCTCAATATTATTTTAGTCCCTACAGCCCTATGACTAGTGATTTCGAGGCGTCACGTGTCAAATTGACAAGGGTTCAACTTGAACATTTGAAATCTCCGAAACTATGTTATGAAACAGACAGACTTTCACAGAGTTAAGGGGCCAGTCCACTTCGAAAATTTCAAAAAATCGAAAGCAAGCAAGACTTGAAGAAATCGTCGATGATGAGCAATCAAAAGGGATTTTGTACGGTGCAGGAATTGCCGATTGAGTTTAGGTAAGAGTTTTTTATAGTATAAACTTCAAACGCGTTTTTCTCGAAAGAACCTTTTGAAAATCTATCTCCATCGTATCTCTAAAACTAATAAACCGATTCTCTTGAAATTTAAACCACATATTGTAAACATGATTCGCAACAAGATGACCCTCGATTGTTTAAAAAAAATTATTTTTACTCTTTTTTTTGCGAAAAACTGCGAAAAAAACGCATTTCTTTTTTACTTTTTCGTTTTTCATTTGCCATTTTTAAATTTTTTTTATAAAACTTTATATCCGAGGGTCATTTTGTAGCTGGTGTCATACTGAATCTAATGAACTTTGATTTTTTTGTTTCAGACAAGCCGTTGCCGAGTTGTGATGGAGCCCTAGCCCACCTATTTTCGAGGCATTACGTTAAAGTATAGTTTTTGTACTTAAAAATGAATGAAAATGAATTAATTATTTTTTTTATGTATGTCAAGACTTTATCAAGCCCAACAACTTTTATATATATATATATATATATTTTTTTACTTCCGTCTGTACAGGGATCTTCCCCCTGATACATACCCCAACAACTTTTATATTAATATCATTTATAAAATCCTCAAAAAAAAATCGCGAAAATAGCCTTTCTTTCGTGGCTCCAAAGTGGACTGGCCCCTTAATGCACCCTAAATTGATCTCTCGGTGATATAAATTTCAATCGAATCTGAGTATTTCGATTTCAGTGTCGAAACTCCTCGATATATCGAGAACTATTGAATCAATTTTAGTGAATCGTTCACAGGCACCCAGCTTGAACACCGGTGCGATGGTCTAGTGGTTAGCGCGCTCGCCACTAAACCAGCGGACCGGGAGGTCCCGGGTTCGAATCCCAGTCGCGTACATTTCGTCGTGAAATGTTTTTCTTCGGCATTTCGCGGCGAAATAAGACTAGTTCCACGACTGGGGGGCGAACTCGATGACCGGCTGTATTGGTATAGGTTTTCCGCAGTTTCCCTGTACCCATGATAGAAATGTCATGATGAATATAATACAGAGGGGGAAGTCGGCTGCGGCCGCAAGAGGGGGGGTGGGGGACAACAAGGAGAAAGATGGAGAAAAAAGGAGTAACAGTAGAGGAAAGAAACGGGCACAATGAAGGGAAAGAATAGGTAACAAACGCGAAAAGCGTGTACCTAAGGAAAAAACCACCCAGCTTGAACTGTGAAATACGATCCAGGCTGTTGAGCATTACGCTGCGTAATTAATCACAACTACAACGAACAAGCAGACAAGCAAACAAACATCACATTCATTTAAAACAAACAAACGGCAACACAACCGAGCGCAAGCAAAAACAAGCAGATGAACAAATGAACCGAGAAATAACTAAACGAAAACACGAAAATTCGCGAATAATCAGAAGTTGTGGGTAAGTTTCGTATTTTCTAAAATTGTCTTTGCAGATTCTTTTTTTCAGGGAGAAAAGAAGTGGGAGAAGGAATGAGAGATTGAGAGAAGATTTTAGTGTCTTGAAAATCTGTTAATTGAATTTTAGTTAATTGAGTTAGTGTCTTGAAAGAAGTTAAATGTCTTGAAAATCACCATTCCTCATATGAATATAGATGTAACGATTGATAGGTAACACGTTTAGTTTATCTCGGGTAATATCATTTTTCGGCAAATTGAAGCAACAAAGAAGAACTGGTTGATTAGAATCGTGCGAGCATTACCATTTCCTAAAGAAATAGAAGATTCACGAGTACTTTGTAAATGCAGAGATTAGATACTGGGCTTCGAAGGCAGGAACGTAAAGTGGTCAAGGCAGGGATGGAGGGAGGGGGGGTCAGAGAGAACGCGACAGCCGGATACATTATCGCTTTTATGATTAGCTATGATTCGTGTATTATCACGGGAATGAAATGCAGTAAAGAGGTACCTAGATTGACTCAGATAACTTCGACGTGGGTTGCCTCATCGCGATCGCGAGCTTAAAATTTTCGAGGCACTTTTGTTCTCTCTTATCACGATTGGTGATACTTATATGTTTTTCTGTTCCTTCGTGTGCCTGGGCGAGATTGTACGAGCCCATATCCGTTTCACTCTGACTCCACTCTTTGACACTTAAACTTCTCAAATGTGCGACTGAACGGCCATTCATCCTAGCATTGGCCCGTGACGACTCGGGTCGGTTGTCAATATTTTCTTCTGAAGACACTATTAGGATTGCGTGGTCCGGAATTTGCACACAATTAATAAAGAGTGTCTTAAAATGTCCTGACATTTTAAACTGCGCGCCATTTTTTTGTTGCGAATATATAGTACTAATATTTGACAACTAGCATTAGGGAGTATTGAGGGTTCGTCATGGAGGCTGAGCAACGCATACAAATTGTGAAAATTCACTTAACGGGTTATACGCAGTTAGAAATTTCGAAAAATCGATTTTTTTATTGCATTTTCGGAATGTACAAATACGTGAGTATATTTCCTGAAAATTTCAAATCGATTCAGCGAATATTCTCGGAAATACACACATATTTGTAAGGACTTCCTACAGGAGCAATGTTAATGAATATTTTTGAAAATAAAAAATGCCAATCTAAAGCTAAAAGATGCCACTACACTGCCCAATACTTTTCGTTTTGCCCAAACGAAATCCTTTTCCAGAAAAAAAATCGTGAAAAAACGACTTTTTTGGCCTTGCAACTGCGTATAACGCCTTAAGGCCTAAGGCCACAGTAACGGGTATAAAATCATGTGCGAATTTAACAATTTTTTTCGTATGAAAAAGTGATTCACTCATAAAATTAATTACACATCTATTTAATATCAAGCTGTTAGAAAATATATATATATATATTTTTTTCGATGTACAAAATGGCCAACTACTCAAAACTTCTCGAAACAGCTTTTTTCCAATTGGCGTGAAAAATAACTTCAACAATTTTCACTCGATTTACTTCAAATTTAAAAGTTATGTTCCTTATTGCATTTCGCAGAGAATTACGTACGGAATTTCTGAATAATCGAAAACTTTTCATTTTATGAGCAGTTTATGAGCAATAACGAAATTTTTCACTGAAAATTCATTTCTCAAGTTCAAATACCTACAACTTTTGAATAAAAGAATATTTTTTTAATTCCTTACGTACTTCTCTAGGTATTCTTATGAAGATTGACGAGAATTTTTGTTTTTTGTTCTAGGTAAAAAAATTGTGGATGCTAAATGTCACGCCGCGGAGCGCCTAAAAAAAAGATAACAAAAGAAAATATTAGTAGTCGGCCATTTTGTACATCGAAAAAAAATATGTACATTTTCTAACAGCTTGATATCCATACTAAATAGATGTGTAATTAATTTAATGAGCGAATCACTTTTTCATACGAAAAAATGGTGAAAATTTTGGCGATGGCTCAACCTGCCACACGGGGGGCGAAACAATGCATTTATTTCAGACGAAGTTTCACGGTCGTGTTATCTCGCGCAAGATCGTGCGCTTTGACGCCATTGGACTTCTTTCTTTTGGGTTTTCTGAAAGGAAAAGTGCATGCCAATAACCCACAGACCATTTCGAAGCTCAAGGAAGCAATTGGACGCACCGTTAATGAAATTAGTCCGCAATTATACGAAAATGTCATTGAAAATTTCGTCAAATTTCGTCGATATTGTGTTCCACACATAACCTCCATGGTTGTACCTTATATTAAAATTAAAACATTCGTACTTTTCAAATAAATGATACGTTTTATTAATAAATTAAAATGTCAGGTCATTACGAGACACCGTGTATTTTTTTCATAATTCTTCTATCAACCCCGAAAATAATGACGAATGTTCTAAAATTATCTCTTTCTCTCCTTAGGAAACACGCACAGAAACGTTTCAGGTGGACGCCTGGGGGCGCCCCCGTGGAATTTCACACGTGTTGCGAAGCGAGTCACGTACATTATTTCTGGAGTTCTCGATCACGCGGTCCGCGAGAGATAAAAACAACGTGTTTCACGTCGAAAAATGAAGCGTGCACGCGCGCCCTCTCGATCACGAGAGTCCGCATATCCACGCGACACGCCGATACATTGCAGACGGGCCACACTCGCGACGCATACGAATTCGCTTTGTGTGTACCTGCCGTCTCGGATCGATTTTGTTTGACCTTCCGACTTGGATCCCAACATTTCGCTCAATCGACGATACGTTTAACGTTTATACGCCCGTTGAATGTGTATTTCGGTGAAGGAATTTCGACGCATCTGGCGCTCTACTATACGATCATATGGGGCGAGATGCGAATGCTCTCGTGCACGCGCATTATTCGTAGCGCGGAGAAAAAGAAATTTTTCGGTGGCCTCCCTTCGATGGAGTAATTCAGCAACGACACAACAAAAATATCCCGCTTTCATGCGACGTTCACGCTTGTGGAAATTATATTTGTATTTCGTAGGGATATACGAATAAAAACCGACCGGGAAATAAAAGAAGACTGGAACAAAATTGAGATCTCGACGTATTGTAGGAAATACAAATATCGGAAACAACGCATAGAAATGGAAGAGAAGGGCATAAAGGGAAGAAGTGAAGAAACATAGGCCAGGTTAAGGCCTTAGGCCACAGTAACGGATATAAAATCATTTGCGAATTTAACATTTTTTTTTCGTATGAAAAAGTGATTCACTCATAAATTTAATTACACATCTATTTAGTATGAATATCAAGCTGTTAGAAAAAATATATATATATATTTTTTCGATGTACAACATGGCTGACTACTAATATTTTCTTTTGTTATCTTTTTTTAGCATCCACAATTTTTTACCTAGAACAAAAAACAAAAATTCTCGTTAATCTACATTAGAATACCTAGAGAAGTATTTACGGAATTTAAAATATATTGTTTTATTCGAAAGTTGTAGGTATTTGAACTTAAGAAATGAACTTTTCAGTGAAAAATTTCGTTATTACTGCTCATAAACTGCTCATAAAATGAAAAGTGTTCGATGAATCAGAAATTACGTGCCTACTCCGCCGCGAAATGCAATTAGGAACACAACTTTTAAATTTGAAGTAAATCGAGTGAAAATTGTTGAAGTTATTTGTCACGCCAATAGGAAAAAAGCTGTTTCGAGAAGTTTCGGTTAGTCGGGCATTTTGTACATCGAAAAAAATATATATATATTTTTTCTAACAGCTTGATTTTATACCGGATATTGAGGTGTTCATTAATGTTCTTCATTGTTCATATTGATGCTCATATTGTTGTTCATATTGATCCTCTTCATTCGCCAGCCAAGATTCGCAATCTTCCATCAAACCTTGATGGTTTAAGGTTGTTATGGGGTTTTAGCCGTCGGGGGTGAAGTACGAGGAGAGCGCTCTATGCCCATGCACGGAGCCGATTGACTGTTACCAACTGTTGGCTTTCAAATATTCGTCAATATTAAACGTGCACTTTCGAACTACTTTTCTACATCTACTCGTAAAAATATGCATTTTTGAACATTCGGTGATTACATTAAGTGTTTTCATTACTTTGTATAATTATTTTCTATAACTTTTTCTCGCTCAATTAACGCGAAACGAATTGTCAACGTCGTAAATCGTAGTATATCATAATGCCCAGGTTGGCAGAAGTGTCGCGAAGTTAGAGACACATGCGCGCCCCGTTCGTAACCTCAATATCGGCCCAAGGAGCTGTCAAAAATGAATATCGGTCCGAGTAAAAAAAAATTCCTCTGGAAAGAAAAAGTGTGTACTAAAGCTGTCTATAATTTCGAAGAAATAAAAAACGTTAATAATTTTCCGATATTCTATAAAAAAATTTATGTACGGGAGAAAAATCCGCGTTATTTTGTCTTTCCGTAGAAATGTCTAGAAATGTAGAATTTCTGAACACAGTTATCAAATTAATATTAAGTAATTATTACTAATTAAGGGAATAAGTACCAATAATATTCGTTGTTAATTATCCTGACCGAGTAGTTTGAGGTTCCCGGGCATAATTACCGAATACCGATAAGATAGGTAGCATTTGTGCCGTCTACGCCGTTGCCATGATTGCACAGTCTAATATTTTGTGTGCTTGCTTTTCGCACAAATTCGCTATCAAAAACATTAATAATTTTATAACGGTACTGTGAATCCTCATTTTCACGGTACCAAGGGTTAGTCCGATAATTAGTCGAACCGTACCTATTTTTTCAGCTCCGTGGTAACATTCACTTAGCGGATATTAATAATGTACTGAAAAATGATCGAGAATTTTCCATATGCGTAATGTAATTAGCCCACGAAATACGTCAAGCTGCCGATTTTTTTCCTAATAAACGGTACTGTGGAACGTATTCAAACTGCACAGAATGACCAGCAAAGAGGTTATAAAGATCCAGAAAAAAATTCAGCTCGGTGGTAACGTGTTGACTAACCCCATAACAACCTTAAGGGGAGGGTAGGGCTTTCAGCGTGAAAAAAAAAACACTTTTTTGCGATTTTTTTTCATCTATATGGATAGAGTAAATTTATGGAAACCTTTTGTACATTGTTAAGTGTCATTTCAAGAATATTCCGTGAAATTTGTACGCGAAAATATCCACAAACCACTTTTTTAAAGTCCGTGTTCACTGCCATTTGAAAACTACATGACCGATTTATTTCAAACTTGGTACACACTTTTTACATATAAAATACCTTCCCCCAACGGTTAGTTTGAGATTTTTTTCACATTGAGGGGGTTTCCCACCCCCAAAATGGCGGAATTTTTCGCCTTACTTTGCCCACTTTTCACTTTACATGACCACCAAAAATTTAAAAATGAAAAAAAAATTATCGAAGACCGTTGGGGGGAGGATTTGATGATACTTTGACTAAATTTTAATGGTACTTGATTTCAGATAATTTCTAGGTGAGATACAGTGATCACCGCAAATCGTGTTTTGCCAAAGGCGTTTTTGGAAAAGCTTTGTCACCGGCTTGTTTGTGGATATTTTCGTGTACAAATTTCATGGTATGTTCTTGAAATGACACTTAACAATGTACAAAAGGTTTCAATAGATTTACTCTATCCATATAGATGAAAAAAAATCCGCAAAGAAGTGTTTTTTTTCACGCTAAAACCCCTACCCTTCCCTTTATATTTGATGTATATGGTTTACAATGAGCAAGGTGGGCTTTTTTTATTCAAAATCTTTACAAAGATTTATTTTGCGTTAATCCGTTGTTAGAAATGGTTAATCTTAGTGCTGAATAGCCAGCAAAATTACATCCCCTGTAGCGTCAACGTCTTGCCCATCTAACCGCATGTAAAACGACATAGGGGGAAGACACGCGTGCAATCACGACAATATCGCAGCGCGTTCGCGTAAAAAACCCATGAAAGGGGTGTGTGGGAGCGTAGCGATACACAATCGCGGGACGCGGTTTGCCGCTAACGCGCGAGGCCAAAGTGGGAGCGATTGATTGCTGCGTTTGGCGGGAATACACTGCGTCGGGTAAGATCGAGGTGAGTGTTACTGCTATGTTTCTGTGTTTAAGTGTTTATGTGAATGGTTATTATACGTCGTGTTCCATAAATATTCCGGTACCGGACACAAAGTCGACGCTTAACGCCGGACAGCAAACATGCTGTTCTTTTCTTGTAAGCATTGGTCGTGTTCGTTGGGTCTCATCTTTTATACGAACAAGTGCGCAGGCGCACAGTGATGCGCAACGCGCAACTGTGCAATGAAAGGAGTCAGGCGCAAAACGAATGACTCGTATGATTGCGCAGTTGCGCGTTGCGCATCATTATGCGCATGCGCACTTGTTCGTATCAAAATGATGAGACCCAATGAACACGACCATTTATACTTTTGATTATAACTGTTGTACGTTGTTTTACAGGATAGAAGACCGCAGCGAAATCAAAATGGAAGAGGAGAAAAAGGTAGGACAATGGATGCCTGGAGGACCACGGAAAAGCCCGGATGCAATGCGCCAGTTGCCGTTGATAGGTTTGTGAATAATTTGCAGACATCCCTAAATGTTCGAAAACTTACATATGCGATTGATGCACAATGTTCTGAACATGTCCGGTGCTGGGGGCTCGAAGTTAAGTCTGTCCGGTACTAGGTGCCACTTGCAGTGACGGCAATTTTTTGTACCAAAGTTTGAATAAAGTTTTTAGTTTCATTTATGCAGAGGTTGCATTTTTATTAATTTACTTTGGTTTTAAACTTTGTTGGCGTAATTATTTCACAAAAAAATTACATTTCTCGCAGCAGTTTTTTTTTATTGTCCGAAAAGCTTAGGTGTCCGCCACTAGGGGACTTCCTCCTACATTGAACTGTTTTTTATTTCTGGTGTTTGGTGGTGGAAAAATTAAAAAAAAAAGTCGTAAAGAATCAGTATAGTGTAGACAATAACATATATTTTTAAAAAATGTAATCTTGGATTGTGGCTAAGGCCCCAACCTCCTTGAGATGCGGAGATATAGGAAAAGAGTTTAAAGGGGATACGCAGTTACTCTATGCCGGTGTTGTAGAAAGGAAGAAGAATATGTGCAACATATACTTGAATGCGGGAAAATAAAGGGTGGCTCAAAATGACCTAACATTTTAAATTGCGAACCATTTTTTGTGGCGAACATAGAGTACTAATCTTTGACAACTGGCATCAGGAAGTATTGAGGTTTGTCGTCAAGAATTACATGATCGAAAACGCATAGAAATTGTTATTTGCTGCATTGTTACTGCATAGTTATTGCAGACGAAGTTCCGTGGTCGTGTTATCGCCATTTGACGCCATTGGTCTTCTTTCTTCGGGGTTTTCTGAAAGGAAAAGTGTATGCCAATGATCCACAGATCATTCCGGAGCTCAAGGAAGCAATTGGACGCACTATCAATAAAATTCGTCCGCAATTATGCCAAAATGTTAGGGACGAGGCGGCCATTTATTGGATATAGTGTTTCACACATAACCTCCATGTTTGTACTGTATATTAAAATAAAAATATCCGTACTTTTTGAATAACCAATACGTTCTATTAATAAATAAAAATGTCAGATCATTTTGAGACACCCTGTAGAAGAAAAAAATTAATAAAGAAATTGAAGGGAAACCGATTAAGGCCTTAGGCCACTCTAAAGGCCGAAAAAATTGGCTTCTTGGGGATCTTTTTTTCAGAAAAAATACAAAATAAATCGATATTACAAAAAAGGGTGTTTATCATACATACCAGTGACTATGTACAACAATTTTTTTAAGCGATTAATTTCAAAATGGCGGCTGTGCAGCGTTTATCTCACAACTACATTTTTTAAGTTGGCCGGAAACATAACTCAGACAATTTTCAACCGATTCACTTGAAATGTTGAATATATCTTGAAAAATACATTGTCTATGGAAGTACGTAGGATTTTTTTTTATATTGCATAGTTCATATGTTATTAACGATTTTTTGGGGAAATTTCTAAAGAGTGAAAAATTTGCCTAAAAAATCGTCAGATAATTGTTAATAACAAATGAACTATGCAATACAAAGAAAAATCCTACGTACTTCGATAGACAATGTATTTTTCAAGATATATTCAACATTTCAAGTGAATCGGTTGAAAGTTGTCTGAGTTATATTTCCGGCCAACTTAAAAAATGCAGTTTTGAGATAAACGCTGCACAGCCGCCATTTTGAAATTAATCGCTTCAAAAAAATTATTGTATACAGTCACTGATATGCATGATAAACACCCTTTTTTGTAATCTCGATTCATTTGGTAGTTTTTCTGAAAAAAAAATCCCCAAAATGCCTTTTTGTGCGAGTATGTGAGAACCTTCCAATGCATGGTAAGTACGGAAGCATAAAGAAGAAAAATGACGAAAGACAAATGTCAACAAAAAAAAAGAAGAAAACGTCTAGAAGGGTATCAACGTACAGAGGGAGGAACTCTGTAAAAATACGATAAAAACCCACAAGCGTATACTCGAAAATAACGAACTATACTACATTATACTACTTTTATTTCGTAAATTAAAATATTAATATACACGAAATCGCAATATAGTTGTGAACTTTCAATGTAATGATGAAATTAAAATATTTTCCATATAATTATAAAAATTAAATATTTTAAATTAATTAATTTGAAAAATGTATATATTTTCAGTATAATTACAATGTTCAAATATTTCGATTTCCAAATTACTTTTAAAAAATCTACACATTTGCGAATATTCATGCGAATATTTTAATTTTTCCCTCAGATTGCTAGCCAAGAAGACTCCTTGCGAAATTTGCTCTCTCAATCAATAAGTTGATGAATCTCTCTCACCTCTCTCTCGCTCGCTCCCTCGCTCTCTCTCCTTCATCCGCCTTTCGTGGATTCCAGAGCCTAATCTCCCCGCTTTCTCTTAATGTTACTCATTTAGCGTGAATCGGCGAGGAGCGGATATATCTTTTTTTTCCCTATAGATTTATCCGGAATCCGCGAGAGTCATCGATATCCCTGACGAGAGCTATTTCGAAACAGACGTTCGTTAAATTGAGCGCCAAGGTGAATGAAGAATTCAGCAGGGGCTGTGTAATTGATTGTAAACGCTTCTCCGGATTGCTCAATATAGTTGGAACTGTATACACACGCATACACGCACGACATACGTATATATATATGCACACATATGTACGTAGGTTTGAACAGTAAATACTAAAAGCGCTGGTTATTGTCGCTTCATACAACCTTTGGAATCTACGGAGTAGATTATTCTCGGGTGTGGAAATTGGATATTTGTTCAATGATTCAAAATTATCGATCGCGACCGTCGACTCATAATATCTCCCCTCCCCTATATATATACATGTGTGTGTAGGGGGGTGTCGAGTGAGCCAACAACTATTGGCAGTGGAAATAAGTTCTCCTAAGTAAAAGTTATTATCATTGTAAATCTAAAACGCCGATTTGAGGATCGACCATTAGCTCATGCCGTTGACGCATTTTTAAAATTGAATATGAAGAACGGAGAGAAATGTATCAATAATTATTTTCAAATCTTAATAATTGATACGTCAGCTTTAAAAGCTGTAGCGATGGTTATGAAAAACATATTTTCATTTAGAAGATGAAATATATTGTTGAAATTTATATATTAAAAAGCAGTACTGCCCTAACTCATATAAACTTTTCCGAGCAGCAATTATACTCCTAGTGAGCGTCGCCGGCTGTGAGAGGAGTTTTTCTGCTATGAGGGGGATAAAAGCGTGGCTAGAAGCCCAACGCTTCAGAAACGATTTTCTACCGCTACTGCTGAACATAGATAATTGATTTTTTTAAATTCAACTAAATAGTGTTGGCTTTATTTGCAGAAAAAAATAGAGAGCTAAGACTTATTTGATTGAGTACCTACTGAAAGTAAACCCTGAAGACTGGTAAGTGGATTAGAAAATGCTAAAATGTTCGTTGATTATATTTTAATGTATATATATTAGGTCAAAGGAACAGTTCGTGGCGTTCTCCCAATAGATGGCGTTAGAGTCGTATGGCTTTGGCAATACTAACCCTAAGCCACACTCTAGCGCGTTTGAAAGCCGACAGTCCATAGATTTTTTTTTAACATTGTGACATTTGTTAATTTAGTCGAAAGTAATTGCGTTTTCAAAATGAGTCAAAATTCGGAAAAAAATCGCTATGTTTTACAATATCACTTCGACCACGGCGAAAACGCTTTGCAGGCTTGTGAAAAAATTCGTGGTGTTTATGGTGAAGATGCTTCATCAAAATTAGCAGCACGCAAATGGTTCGCTCGTTTCCGCTCTGGAAATTTCGATATTAAAGACGCGCTCTGGCCGACCAATACTTGAAAAAGTCGAAGATATTTACCAAAAAATTGAGGAAGATCGGCACATCTTATGACATTGCTGCGGAACTAAACATTAACCAAAAAACAGTTTTGAACTATTCGCGTAAGGCTGGATATAAAAAGAAGCTCGATGTTTGGGTAACACATGAATTGACCAGTAAAAAAAATTATCGGACCGAATTTCCATCTACGAATCGCTGCTAAAACGAAACGAAATCGAACCCTTTTTTAAGAGATTAATGATGGGCGGTCAAAAGCGGGTCGCATGCGACAATAATGTGCGAAGAAGATCGTGGTCCAAGATAGACAACCCTGCGTGGGCCTGTGAAAATCAATTGGTTCATTTTTTTCACCGTTCTTCAACTTTTGAAACCACTCCCGACAACTTCTCTCACTTAAGGCAGCCTCACCATATGCTTCTACAAGCAATCGTTGCGCCTCAACCGCAGATTTCTTCAAATTAAGGTAGGTCTGTAGTTTTGGTCAAATCTTAGGAATTGTCTGAAATCTAAGTATGGTGTAGATACGACCGTCATGGACTGACGCTCAAAAATTCAATTCGATTCACCGTTTAGTTCATGAGATAATTGCAATTGAATATTGGTATTTTTGTACGCGATCCCTATACCTAACACGTAAACCGATAGGAGTATGCTCGCATTTCTCGATATAGGTTCTAAACGGATCTTAAGGGGGGATTGTCTTTTTTTTCGCAAAATTTACCGC
Organism: Ophion ellenae; assembly: GCA_963210295.1. Lineage (NCBI taxonomy): Eukaryota > Metazoa > Arthropoda > Insecta > Hymenoptera > Ichneumonidae > Ophion > Ophion ellenae. The sequence goes on from OY723385.1 coordinate 69,081,913, forward strand.
TTTTCGGGAATTTTTTTGTGAAGAAAGTATACAACGGAAAACTTGTGAAACTTGGCATATAGTTTTATTGATCTGTTTACTACATACAAAAAAAATTTTAAACAATTTCATCAAAAAATCCGCCTCCCACCCTCCTCGACGCGCGATGGTCCTTTTTTGATGGTGTGCACGATTACAGCCTTCACGTTCATCCTGCAACAAAAACCCAAAAAGCATTTTACTTTAGACACGTATAGCTATCGTTCGATGAAGGGAAAAAAAAATTGACGTTTTGGTGACGTTTTGAACTTGAAGTATCGATTTTTCGAAAAAAATTGATCGATTTTTTGTTATAAATAAAAAACTATTAAACGTATTGCTTTTTTGCTTCATCAAACGATAAAAGGATGTCAGCTGAGCATTCTGTCCAAATTTGAAGGCAATCGGTTGAATAGTTTTTGAGAAATCGTGCACACCATCAAAAAAGGACCATCGCGCGTCGAGGGGGGTGGGAGGCGGATTTTTTGATGAAATTGTTTAAAATTTTTTTTGTATGTAGTAAACAGATCAATAAAACTATATGCCAAGTTTCACAAGTTTTCCGTTGTATACTTTCTTCACAAAAAAATTCCCAAAAAGCGGTAAATTTTGCGAAAAAAAAAGACAATCCCCCCTTAAGATTTCAAAATAAAAACAGACGTGTACGTATGGGGGTAGTATGGGGGGATCGATTAAAAAAAATGACAAACTTTGACCGGTTAGTTTTGGAGATATCGACTTATGAAAAGTGGTAATTCTATTCCACACCGAATTCGGGCGAACGGTGTACGCTGCAGCCAGCTGATCGGCGCGTGGTCTGGGAACTCTAAGCGTGTTTTTTTTCTCCCGAGTGTAGTAATTCTGAGACGGAAGTGAAATAGATTTATTCCGCAAACAAATTTAATTTGTTCAATTTATGCATGTATTTGTCTTTGTTACAGCGAATACAATTTAAACTTTCGGCAAGATGTTGTGAATCCACGATCCGACGTCCTTCGACAGCGAATTTTTGTTGCTGATCGTTGAGGTTATGGTTATTCTCATCGCGTTTAGCCGCATTTGCTTGACACATGGCTGCCACAGCTTTCAGTCTTTTAGCAAGCGCCTTTTTTCTTGTAAACTTTCCTTTGTATCGCATTTGGGTTGACATTTTCACGCTTTTTTTCATTTATATAGAATATTTCGCGAAAGACGGATCGTAGGAAGCTCAACGCTATGGCTGTAGGAAAATCGCGCTGTTGCTACGATTACAGCGCTGCACTCTATACGAGTATGAGACCTATCTATGCATGAGATGCGAATGTGTGGGGCATATACTGGGTACAAGCTCTGTCAAAAATTTACAACCAACAGCATCGTATAGGCATTGGACGTTACTATACGCCTCTTGGATATCGTGGCGACGCGACGGTAACGCCATCTGCCAGCTAACGGCGGCAACTCGTAGACGTTCTTCTCAGAACAGTACACATATGATTCGCATACAAATCACTGCACGTTTTGCATTATTTATTTATTTGGTGCAATACCACATTGTTAAAGTGCAATGATGAGCCACACTCTTATCAAGTGTGGCTTCCGAATATTTATGGAGATTTTTTTCGCGGAAAATCTGTGTCTGAAGGTAAGTAAATACACGGAACATGAGATATTCATACACGAAACATGAGAAAAAAAAATATTTTTTCAGCAACTTTTCAACCATACATGTAAAACAGAAATGGAAAATGAAGATGTATTTCCTTATCAAAGAAATAGCAATAATGAAGCAAAAAGTATATTGGTAATCGAAATTAGATTTAATAGACCGCATTTTTTATTTCAGTATATAACAGCATTAACAAATGACGGATTTGCGTTCATTATTAAGGATACGTATATGGAATGTTTAAACAGTAGTATATTATTAGTGAATACTATTTAATCGTTGAAAATGAGCATACAATGTTGAATTAATAATATTTTTATCATAGGTGAAAAAAAAAGAAATGATAAATAATTTGCACGTGGTTCTCTAAAAATGTTATCTGATGTACTAGAAGAATTCTGACAGCTTTTATCCACTCATTTCTCTCGTTGATTTCCCAATTTCGTTCCGGAAACGAATAAAAGTCAATTCCTGATTTCGAGATTGGGAATTTTTGCACCCCGCAACACAAAAATACCTCGTGCCACCCATTTATTATTTATTTCACACAGCGAATTGCCTGAATCTGCCACCAAGCGGCGCCACTAGAGATATCCAGGAGGCGTATACGCTTCGACCGAAACTTTTGGCTCATACGTGTACCTACAGATCTACCTTAAAGAAGTAAATAAAAAATTCCCGCAAATGACGCTTATTCGGCTCAAAACTCGACGTTTTCGCACGGAAAAAAATTATGTGATGCTGATACAAAATCGCTAATATTTCAAGGTTATGGTCTTGCCAGATGTCCAACCTTACGGTAGGACGTTTTACATCTGACAATTTCAACCATAACCTCCTAGTGGAGCCATCCTTTGTCAAACGGCGATTACTTATTTGTACTTCCAATAGAACTGTCATAAATTTAATCCTTGAACTAAAAGTGAAATTTTTTGTTATATATTAGTTTAAGCAGTCAAGTTCGGGCGAAAATTTAAAAACAACGAGAAAAGAAATAGAGACGAGTTTGAAAAAAAGTTCGTGTTTTCGAACATAATTTTTATATAAAAAGTGATAAATTTTTTACAATTTTCAATTAAGCGAAAAAAACGCTCTTGACTGTCAAAGCAATCTAAGAAGCTACGGTTCAAATTCGACGTCGATTGCACGAAAATTGTTCGAGTTCTGCCGCGTGCCGATTTCAAAAACGTGGTTTTGGGGGGACAAAACTTGTTTAAAGTCAACGGTTTTATAGACGCTACAGCTGATGAATTTTTTTTCCGTAATCTAATGCCACCTATTGATAGAAAATAAAGTTATTCTTAGTCGGTAACAAGAGTCAAGACGGTTTTTCAGCTACAAACGAATATGCATCATATTTTTGAAGGCTCAAACGATTTTTTAAAAGTGTTTCCAAAAAACTGATTTTTCGAAAATTTTAAGGTGGTATCCTCCCTTAAGGGAATTGGGTATTTGCATGTTTTCAAATTGAAATAAAAAAGTGGAAACCCTTCGTGATAAATCGCAGAAAACTTTGCGGATCTACATCCATATTCGCATGTGTACATTTTCGGCAAAATTTGATGAAAGCATGAAAACGTTCGTTTGGCCAATTGGCAATGAACGCCATCAACTTTACAATCCGTTGACGAATGCAGCGAGCACGAATTATTCATTTATTCATTTTCGATTTTTTTTTCCGTTGCTTACGGGCACGTCCGACGCGCGGCTCGTTAATCAATTCTCGAGATTAAGTTACGGGAGCACCAAAGGGCGCACGTTCTCGCGGATTATTATAACAATGCGGCGCATGTATACTGCGGTGCAGCGTGTTTGCCCCGGATGACGCGTCTGCTCAATCGTGGTAACGTGCCGAAAAAAAAACGTGTCTTTTCTGGCACCAAACCTATATACATACATGTGAATATATGAGAACAAAGAATTGCTCGAGGATTAAACGTCTGCGGAATGAAGCAATATTTACAAGACGATGACGCGCCGGATTCGAGCGATAACGGACAGTATACCCTGGTGGAACTTTTTTTTTATTGCTAAAAATTGGCAGAATATGATAAATTCAGAATCAAATATGATAAATTCGTAGAGATTATTGCATCTTTGGATAAAAAATATTGACAATTTATAACAAAAATTATTACCATAGGTCAAGAAATAAATGATATAAGTGAACAGATACTGTATTATTTTATCAGATTTAATACCAAAAGGGTCAATAATTATTTCAAACACTTTTATCAGAAATTGTCATATTTGGATCAATTCTGTGCAAAACAAAATTACATAATATAATACAATCTCGCAGACAACACCAAGAAATGCAATATAACCTTAAATATAATCGAATACATTATTACATTTTACTATATATTTTGGGAATAGCTATCTTTCATAAAACCTCTTATTATTGATAAAATCGAATAAATAGTATAAGAATGTGTGATAATTTGATTGATATGTTTATAATTTTTGATGATATTTACTGACATTTATTGTAATAATCAGTAATTACATGAATTGACAATAAATACGATATTCTGGTAAGTAATATAAGATTATGCATTATGACGTATATATTTTCTAAGTGATCATGCATTTTGTGTTCTAACGCCAGCATATCAATATTATTTCATTGTTATTGAGTAATTCCACTTTTTATTGGAATATTTCAATATTTAGTAGGTGCTTGCAAAATTACAAATAAAACACATTTCATTTTGAGTATTTTTTTCATATATTCATTATGAATCAATGATACAAACGAACATATATAGAAACTTAGAACTAATCATCATTACAGCCTTTTGGAATTAGCGCTATAAATTTTTTTTCTTTAATTGTCATCAGTTTGCACGTATTTTAAAAATGTTCTGGTTTATAAACGCTCAATTCCCCATTGAGATCTCATGCTTTTATGTGCTGTATGGCACTGGTACAATTTTGAAAGCAATAGTTACGTATTGCGTAGAAACGCTTAACGAAAACCACAGTCATCGGACCGTTTTTTTCGGTGACTACATGACAAATATTTTGAATTGCACCCATTTCATCGTCATCGAGCACAGCTACGGAATTGTTTATTTTTAAACAAACTTGTTTTTGATATATTGTTGTTGTATATTGTATATTAATAATTATGATTTTTGAGTAGCATTTGCACGTTTAAAAAACAACGTAACTTAAGTGAAGAAAAAATAATAAAGAAATTATTGTCCAGTAAAAATGCATTCATTTAATTTTAAATACCAAAATGGAATAAATTAAGAAATATTTTTTTAGTACAAAATATATTAAATCAGGTATATTTTACGAAATAAAAATACAGAAAACGTAATAAAATATCCTATGATGCCATTATATTACTACTATACTTATCGAAAACCAACAAAAAATTTCCTAATATATCAAGAACTGACGAACATAATCTTCAGTATTTGATATAAAATTCTAAAAAATGATGATTTATATGACAATTACTGAGGAAATATGACTTTTGGTTCCAATTCCTGATCATCTAACTACATAAGTGGGCAATTTTTGTTAATATCTTACACATTTTCCACAAAATTTATCAAATTCCGTTCAAATCTTGGAAAAAATCTGATGTTCAATTCGTACAAAATGTGACCAGAAAGTTCCACCAGGGTATATGCTTCCTTTTTTTCCCCTCGTAAAGAAAGATATCGACATTTTCTTTAATATGATTTTTCCAAATGAAAATACGTAAATTTCAGGTCGCCGTAAATTTGAAACTGAAGCCGATGCTTAGAATTTACAAAGTGAAAAATTCTGTCGGTGTTCGATGATCAATTATTCCCTTTTCTCTTCCTTCCACCTCGCGGAGTCCGAAAACAGAAACGTCCCTAGTAGCGCCATCTCTTGGTGCGCCCCACGAGATAAAGCTGTCCATGCTTTCCGAGAGATGGCGCCACAATGCGCTCGCCGACGATCCCAACGTCGCGGATTCGCAATGGCGATTTTTGCCCCGATAGTTCTCAGAGCAATGTTTTTTTCTCGTCCGAAATGGCATGTCTGCCTCGGCTTATGATCTTCCATCACCCAATTTGCGAGAGTCAAAATTCCTTGGATCATTTTTACCGAATCTTCGTGGTATCATAGCGAAGATGTAGATTTATACAGCACTGAAGAGACGCTCGCGGGTCCGGCCATTCCGCGTGTTCAAAACGAAAACTCGCTTTCTCCGAACATTAATTTCTACTTTTTTCACCTTTACCCTCACGAAATACCGTTTTTTTTGGTCCTTTATTCACAGAGGTCGCCGCAAGGCCAGAGTTTTTCCGGAACGCAATTCCTCGACCTTGACAGGCCGCAATGTCACGGTATTTTCGTGCATATTCGCGATGCGCCAAACGTGTCACGTTTTTTCTTCTTCACAAGCCTCGTGGCTTTGTCAAGACAATATTCGTGGAGATAATGAAAATAACGCGAGTTCTTGGGCTTCTCATGCATCCTTTGCACTGCAATTATTTATTGCCAACTCGTGAACGAAAGCTTACAAACCGCCATCTTTGTTTCAGGGAGCATTTCTCGCTGGCCGCGGGACAAAAGAAACTACACAATGGAAATTGGAAAATGCCAATAAATCAAAAACCCAATTAAGATAAGTATATTTTTCCTATTGTAGCAGCAAACAATATACGCAAACTCATTATGCTTTGATGTTATCACTTCCATGTATAACTGGAAAATATTAGAAAAACAAAGACCTACAAGAACATGAACTGTCGTCTGGCTTATATTTCGATACTCCCCGCAGACAATGAATACCCGCGCGATATACATAATCGCACGAATACCTTGACTTTCAATAACAAACGCGTCCACGGCGTCATTTAGCACGTAAAACTAATTTTTAAGTCGTCCACGTGCACTATATATATATATATATATATATATATATATATATATATATATATATATATATATATATATATATATATATATATATATATATATATATATATATATATATATATATATAGAGAGAGAGAGAGAGAGAGAGAGAGAGAGAGAGAGAGCCACATCGTTTTGTCGCCCACGCGAATTAGCACAACGATTACAAATTCGTTCCGTCGTCGGGTTAACCGACCAGTGGACGGACGAAAGCTGATTTATTTTAAAATAAGTAAGGAATATGAATTGTCAATGTAAACTCGAATCACTATAATTTAACCAAAAAAAATCACAGGTGCCGTTGAAACCGATTTCTCAGTTTAAGGAGGTTGCTCAGCTATCGCGAAATAGTAAGAATTTGCTGAAATTTATTGAGGATATTTGCGAACAGGTGTTACAAATCCGTGTAAAATTTCAAGTACTTCGTCTGTGTGATTGTTGAGCAATTGATGATTAAAGTTAGGCTCTTATACACGGGCGGCATAGCAAAAGCTTCATGAGAACTTTAATACGACTCTCGCAACATAATAAATAATAGTAAGAATTGAATGGAAATAGGCGGAAAAAAATTCTTGAGATTTTTATGAATTATTTCAACGAAGAGTACAGCGTTTTGTCTGCCTCGTTATAGAGATATTCGTAAAAGAAAACAGGAAATTTCCACTGATTCGCGTAAAACGATAAAGCGCCCTACGGCACGTGGCAACGCTGCTGTCAAGTCGGCCATTTTGAATAGGCGCCAAAATTTGTACCGCACAAACTATTGCTTCCTTGCAATAAATTTCTTACCGCGGTTCCATAAGGAGTATTTCAATATTTTTAATAATTCTTTACAGAAGCTGCAGTGCATGTGTTTCGACATAACCTTCAAATCAATTACGCGTCGTCCCTCGACTGCTCATTCATTTTCCTGCTCAACTGCTTTCTTCCGCCGCTTTACAGGTTGTACTTGCTCCAACCGTCGAGTAGACTGTTTTTCGGTTTGCATTTTTCGCTTCCATCTTTTCATTTTCGCCGAACAGAAAAACGGAATTCGCGAGGGATGTTTGACAGATACGCTCTCACGATGTGGCGTTCGTATCTGAGCTCAGTGATACCAGTTACTAAGAACTAACTTGCGCGTTTGCCACATTTCATCTTGGGTAATAACTTATTCGCGATATAAATAAACAAAAAAGATTAACAACATTTCTAAACAACCAGTTATATGCATTCCACATATTTATTAGCTGAAATTTATTTATATTACGTAACCGAAAATTTGATCATTCGGGGTTGACAACCATTACCGACGCCCGTGTTTAAGCATATGTGTTCCCCGCTTGCCGCCTGCCCCGCAAAAACTGCGAGCAGTCTCCGTAATATCGAATTTTGAGGGTAGACGGAATTTTTCTAGTTCGTGATACTTGCACACCGCGCAACTTAGTTACGAGACGGCTCTGCACAGTAGGTGTTCTAAAGGCGAGAACAAATCTTTTTATGAGTTTTGAGGTTAAGTATTACTTGTATTATCTGAGATAGAAAGAATCTTTGATTTTTTGCACATTTTAAAAATATATTCGTAATAATAGGTCAAAATTGGACATGTTCATTCACTGGTGCTGTATTCTAACCTCTTTGGAGTGACTGGATACATGGGCTCTGTTCTGTTAATACTCAAAGCAGAGTACGCTATTCAGATCATTCGCTGAAAACTGCAGATTTAATTACTGTTAAGAGATGACAATGTACATTTCATTAAATGTTGTCACAAAATCATTTCATTCGTTTTTTTCATTCCAACAAAATTGAATTTTCTATTCCTCTGTCGAAACGAACTTCGGTACACGGCGAAAAAAAATCATTGATCCACTATCACTGGTATTATTGAATGAAATTTCGTTGATTCAATTGTAAAATTGTTGGTGTAAAAAATCGGATTTATTAGTCCAAATAAAACTCTATTGACTTTAATATCATGATAAAATTAAAAGTTTTTTTTTTCATTCAAAAGATATATCTTTAGCCGAGAACAATATATTATTGAAACTATCTACAAAATTATCTATTAAATAAAATAATATGTTATTTAAATCAATCATATTTTCCAATATTTTATAGTATTGTAACAATCCCATATATCGGTGGTACTCCGCGGCAGCACATTTATTTGGATCAACCAATATATTTTTTTGATTCACTTAGTTTTTTTCTCAGTGTAGTTTTTTTATAACGTCACGTTAAGATAGGAAGAAGCTTAGCGTATTTTCTACGAAATCGCCATAACAAATATAATATTCATATGTATAAGGACATTATAATTTGTTTACAGCACAGAGATCTCCAAATGTAGCATTTAATAAAAATACGGAACAAATCGTTATCTTTTACAACGTTCTTCTACACTACACATCCATTTACTGGCGGCCGAGTGTCCATTTCCTGGTGATTTCGTCCATTCCCTGACGATTTAGTCATTTAGCTACCGATTTATCAATTCCTCCAATATTGTTTGCTGCAATTACTTCGAACATTTTTTTCTACTATCGGAATTATATCTTTTGTTAGCTATTCAAAAAAGCATACAAGAAATTAGTTTTCATAATATTTCCATTTTACAGTCCATTTGAGTCCTACAGTGTCCTTACTCGTCCACTCACTGGTCGGTTTACACTATATGCCCGAGCACGAGTTTTTATCGTTCGGTAAATCTTCTTTTTCTTCTTCTTTTGTTGTTGTTGTTCGTCTTCTTCTTGTTCCACACGTGCGGGCGATACGCGTGAATTCGTTCTAGAGGTATGTGTACGTCGGAAAAAAGGCGCGGCTTGCGAGAGACGAAACGAGCGCGTCTTCGAAGTACATGTATATACTTGAGGCGATAACTGCTGCAGTGAGTAGTCAAATGAGAGGTGCGCGTTGCAAGAAGTTACGAAATGGCAATATTTCAGCGCACAGAAAATTAGCGATGGGTCAGAAAAATAATCGTCGCGTTTGAAACGTTACTTTGTCGATTTATTCACGCAGCCGTAACCCATATAGGTACGTATTGAATATGAACATTTTACGGTAAGTGATTCGAGCACGGTTCCAGGAAAAATCCGTTAGGTGGCTGAGAGCCCGGTCGCTTCTCGGATACCTTTGAGGAAGGGCACCACTGTTAAGGGGGGATTGTCTTTTTTTTCGCAAAATTTACCGCTTTTTGGGAATTTTTTTGTGAAGAAAGTATACAACGGAAAACTTGTGAAACTTGGCATATAGTTTTATTGATCTGTTTACTACATACAAAAAATTTTTTAAACAATTTCATCAAAAAATCTCCCCTTAAACGCGTTTTTCTCGAAACAGCTTTTTCACAACTGGTGTGCACGATTTCTCAAAAACTATTCAACCGATTGCCTTCAAATTTGGACAGAATGCTCAGCTGACATCCTTTTATCGTTTGATGAAGCAAAAAAGCAATACGTTTTAATTTTTTTCGAAAAATCGATACTTCAAGTTCAAAACGTCACCAAATCGTCAATTTTTTTTCCCCTTCATCGAACGATAGCTATATGTGTCTAAAGTAAAATGCTTTTTGGGTTTTTGTTGCAGGATGAACGTGAAGGGTGTAATCGTGCACACCATCAAAAAAGGACCATCGCGCGTCGAGGGGGGTGGAAGGCGGATTTTTTGATGAAATTGTTTAAAAAATTTTTGTATGTAGTAAAGAGATCAATAAAACTATATGCCAAGTTTCACAAGTTTTCCGTTGTATACTTTCTTCACAAAAAAAATCCCAAAAAGCGGTAAATTTTGCGAAAAAAAAGACAATCCCCCCTTAAGTTTTCGAAACATCGTTTTCTTGGAAACACTTAAAAAAAACATTTAAATCTTCAAAAATATGATGCATATTCGTTTATAGCTGGAAAAACAGTTCTAAAATGGTTTTCCAGCTATTTTTGGGAGAAGTCTCCGAGCTCTGCGCCTACTGTCGGTAGACGCAGTTCTCGATTCTTGTAAGCCCCCCCAAAGATGTATATCTTTGGGGGGGCTTACAAGAATCGAGAACTGGTGGAAAAAGTTTCCACCTAAAAATAGTTTTATTTTTTAACAATAGGTGGCACTAGATTACGGAAAAAAATCATCATCTGTAGCGTCTATAAAACCGTTGACTTTAAACACATTTTCTTCAAAATCCTGCTTTTGAAATCGGCACGCAGCAGAACTCGAACAATTTTCAGCCTATCAACTTGAAGTTGTTTACTATACCTTCTTAGATTTCTTAAAAAGTCAAGTACGTGCGCTTTTATGGATTAATTGAAAATTGTAAAAAATATATCACTTTTCATATGAAAATTATCGTAAAAAAACGAACTTTTTTCCAAACTCGTCTCTATTTTTTTTGTTCATTAGTTTTTAATTTCCCCCGGTACTTGACTGCTAAAACTAATATAATTAACGAAAATATTTGACTCTCAGTTCCACGATTAGATTTACAACAGTTCTATTGCTTGCCGTGGAGAGGGCCGGCTGAAAACCAATAGTGGTATAGCGACTCGTGCACCGCCATTTTGTATTCGTTTGACAAATAATTTTTTTTTACATACTTCGATATATGTCTAATAAAGACTGAAAGTTTTTTTGGTCGTGTATTTTATTCCTTTCTTTGAAAAAATCCATAGAAAACGGTCGAAAATGGGCAGTTACAGTGGTGTCCCTCAAGGAGGTTGGAGCAGTACAAATGAGTCAAATGAGGGTTTATGCATTTTTTCCCCAATGAACCTCGAAAAAATGCACTCGTGGTATAGATTTATTCTGTCGATACAAATTTTTCATAAAATGTACAATTAATGAGCATATGATATGCATTTTTACATTGTTATTACGTAAATAAGAAAAACTTTTCCGTTACTACCAACTTGAAAAAGCATACAATTATCGATGATTATTATGAAAAAACGACGTCAGCGAATGTATTGTATTCTTTATTCCTCATTATACAACGCTTTGCGCTTTTTATAGCCCATCCACATGTTCATACAGTTGCTCTTACAATTAGATGCTAGTTCTTATACCTAATGCCTTGAACCGCAAAAATACTGAACATTTCGATCCTCTTTTTTACAAAAACTTTCACGTCAGCGAATATTTAGTTCAACTCAAAATAACATTTGGAGTCATTTATAGATATGCCTATCTATATTTACGTCACAATTCGTAATCTTTCATCATTGATGGGTCAATATTGAATATATATGGTTTACGATGGGCAAGATGGTTTTTCGAAATGTTTACACATGCTTAATTTGCGTTAATCCGTTGTTAGAAATGGTTTATCTTGGTGCTAAGTTCCCAAAAATGCTACATCACCCGTAGCGTGAACGCCTATCCCATTTAACCGCACGTAAAATTACATACATTGAACTATTTTTTATATCTCGTGTTTTGCGGTAAAATTTTTTTTAATCGTACTCTCTCAGTATAGTCTGGAGAATAACATATTTTTTTTATCTTGGATTGTGGCTTACGCTCCAACCACCTTAACCGAGAATACTAGAGCCTGGAAGAAAACGTGTATTTCGAACTTTTTTTTATTAATACCTAGATGATAGAATGAAAATTCTGTTTATTGGCCTTTATTCTACATATCTTTGAGTATCATTTTTTTACAAGACTTCGTAACAAAATGGCGACACTGGAGCCAAATGAAGTGAGTCACCTTTGTCCGATAGTGTCCTGCGGCCAGCAACATTACATCGCCAATTCTCCACTGCTTGACTTGACATTTTTTTTAACCTTGTAGCAACATTTTACGTCGAAATACGCAGGAAATTTTTCACATGCTGGAAACTTTCCGCAAAACTATTTGTGGCGTTTTTTTTACCGAAAATAATTCTTTTTTTGAACCATGTACCTTTTTCTCGAAAATCTATATTTTTCGATTTCCCTACCTGCTTCGAAGGCAAATCTTATTTACAACTCAAATTATTTGGAGTTTTCGTTCCAGGTAAAAAAATTGGAGAACTCTTGCCGAAGGTGACTATCTTGTTAAGCCAACCGCATAAATTGCCTTAATTAGAGCAAATACTTTATTCTCATATCCATAGAATAAGAACAAATATAAATACAAAATAAAAATATATGCTCATATATTTTTTCGTTAATATAACTCGCTATGTCTCATGGCTTGCGTACGTGACCAAGCGACCAACGCACAAAGCAACTTTGTCTAGGATTAAGTATCGATATTTCTCGGCCTGCATATGCGCCCGAGCTCTCAACGTTTATATAAATATTTTATAAGATTAAATTTTATTGCGCTTCGCCTTCGGCGTGAGTCCGTTGTCCAAAACCCTTGAAACACTGCGGACTGAGTCAGACTAACGCGTGGGAATATATACTTATCGATGGGTCCCACGGATGCATTCCTAGAAATGCAGTCACGTAAACCCTTGCCCCACTATCGCTATCCGACAAATATCGGCCCTGCGTAGCACGGGACTGACGACCTATAAGTCAGAATCGTGAAATCACTGTTACGAAGAGGTTCTCTCTTAAAGACCTCGACTGTTAGCTGCTACGCTAGCGATACGCCGTACAGTACACGGGATAACACGCGCAAGTTTTCATTAAGAAACTCCGTAAATTACGCGAACGCGTTTGTTGTAACGTTTAAACCATCGCGCTAATAAACCGGAAGAGTGTTATCCGCATCCGAGTTAAAATAACATCGATGTAACGAACTGATATAAGTGTAATTAAATCATTGACACAATTAACTCGTGATCTTCTCCTTTGTGTTAACCTGAAGACACCTTGTTCCAAATCCTGGCAAGCTCTGATTCTTCACCAGTTTCGCATCGTACTCACCAAGGTTCGTCCTCTTTCTGTAAAGACGTCGACTGTTTGTTATAACAGGAGTCCCAAGGAAAGAGACCTTTGATCAACATTTCGGCAAGTATAAAAATACACGTGAAACTCATCTCACTTCCAATATTGGTCCTGATTCTGACATCGAGGAAAGACTGCGCCGTCGATAAAGACACCGTTGGGCTACAGACCTATTGTTACGCGTATTACCATTCTGACACGTAATACAGCCCTGGAAAGGCTTCATCAAAAACTTAACCTGGCGATTCGAAAACCAGAGGTTCTTTATAAAGACGCGTTATCTTGTGATGTGTATTTTGCACAAGAACAGAGTTTATAACGAACGCTAGTTGGATTCGAGTCATCGAGCCATTTTGCGTAACATAAAATTGGCGATCCTGCCAGGATTACTCAATGAAAAATCGTAATACCAAAAGTCAAGTGAAAACTGGTTACCGAAACTCCACGACGGAGGGTGTAAAACTACGAACATTAAACCTGTGCACGAGTGAACGTTAAACAGACATTTAACTTAGTTAATTTTGTGTTAACGGAAAAGACATTGCCACGCTGAATTTTCCGTAAGTGAGTGACGGACAATTGTGTATTAAGGAACTTGCACGTACCGCGCATCTATAAGACTTCGCTGCAGGAGCACGAGCACGGGAAGGATTGAATAAAAACTGGGGGAGACACGCCTTCAGAAAATAACCTCAACTCCGACGGTATGCTGGATCATCAATCGACGCGAAAAGTCTACAACCGATCGTTGTAACAGCGTTCGCCACTTCAAGAACACCGAGATCAACATCATTCGACCAGTATTGTATACGAACACTGAGTAAGAGTAAGTTTAAAATCCCGCTCATTATGTAAGGGAATTAGAGACTCTTGCGACAAAACTTTTCCGCAGTTAATATTCTGCGTATGACAAATTAAAAATAGGAAGTTGTAACTACCTTATTCCCAAACAACGTAGTTAAGTAATTTTGTGTGTTTAACTTTAAAAGAACCACTAGCATTGGAAGCTATGTCCAGTCCAAAAGTAACGAAAACAGATACGGCAAAATAATAGTGTCTCGTTATTACAATAAATAAAAGACCTGGCGGTACGGAAAATAAGTAAATTCATAAATCTAGTGGTGCTAGTCGAAGTTTACCTTTTATGACCAATACCGCCTATTCTGGAATTATTTTGAGTAACAACATGAAAAAAAAAATCATCATCTAATTACTCAACCACATAGGATCTCTGATCACAAGAATCTTTGAGACACACAACATCGCTTGACAGTTATTATAATTAATATAAATATATACGTAGAATAAGAACATAGCATTATAGATACTATTTAAAAAAAAAAAAAGGAGATTAATAATCAACTACAAGAATATACATACATAAACGCAACTAAAATCAAAGGTAATGTCCATAGCAGGAAATAGTGTATCAGGAAGAAGCATTGTAATCGATGAAATCCCTAGTCATGTGAAGAAACTCAAAAAGGACATTTCACGAACCCTGTTCAGTTATTTTCTGTATTATAAAAATCACCCTGAATGGGAACCTAAAGAAGATTTATACGCCCTGAGAAAAACTGAGCAGATAGAAAAAATAACTTGGAATTTTCACGAAGACCCCAGTAATCACCCGCTGCTATTAGCATATCATGAGATACCTCATTCATTAAACCATGTTTTAGTAACCATAGGAAAAAAGAATATTGAGGAAATTGAAGAACAAGATCTTGCCATAGCACTTCGCCCAGAAAATCAGATCGCTATCCCTAAGACGAGAGAATTAGAATCAGAAGCATCCAGCCTTAATGAACTCAGACCACCACGAAAAAGACAGTCCACAGAAAACCCTATACTTGCAAGAAATCTCGAAGAAGCTACCGCAACCAACTCTCAACTCACTCTATTAGTAAATAAATACTTCGACGAAGGGCTTACTTTAAAGGGCAAAGCGATAGAAGAAGTGAAATTACGCGACACAGAAATCGAACAATTACAACATGCACTTCAAGAATCAAAAAACAAGATAAGACCATTGACGGAAAAAATCAGCCTGCAAGGACAACAAATCTCCCAATTTAATATTGAGAGACTAGAATTCGAAAGAACCCAACTCGAATTACGCTCTGAATTAGTCCACGTACAGAAAAATAACAATAATAATCTTGCCCTAGTAGAGCGAATAGGTCAAGCGAACCTTGAACAGAACGACCTTATTAAAACTCTCGAAATTCGAAACCTCGACCTCGAAAACCAATTCGAAAAAACTTTACAGAAAAACCAAATAGAGCTCTCAGCAAAATGCGGCGAAATAAATGAGCTCAGACGTAATTTACAGGAGACCCAGACAGAAAAACAGCAATTAGAAAGGGAAAAATCAAACCAAGTAATTAAACAAAAATATTTACAAGATCAGGTAGAAATCATTAAGCAAGACGCTCAAGGCTATCGCGAACATATCGAGACCCTTGAGAGCACGAATATCGCGCTACAATCACAGATTATAGCACAGAAACAATACCTTGAAAAAGAAACCAGTGAGACCCAAGATCAATTCAAAGCCTTACAAGAACAAAACGCTCATAGACAGGAGCAAGTAATTAAAGAAATAAAAAGGAACTACGACGTTCAGTTCGATCGACAACTAAAAGAAAAAATACGAGAATTCCAAAAAACTGAAGAAAAACTTATTAAAGAGAAACAGCAATTTGGAGAACAAACGAGGCTAGAATTCCAACAGAATAGGGAAAGTATATTACGAGATTATAACGTAGAAAAAGAAAGGTTAGAGAACACCATCTTAGAACTACGAGCTACTGTTGCACAAAAAGAACAGCATATTCAAAAATTAAATTCTGGTATAGACGACTTGAAACGAATACACCGACAAGAAATGAATACTCTGACTATTACCAAAGACCAACAAGACCAGACGAACGAATACGAAATGCAAATACTGAAAACAGAAAATATTCAGCTCCAACAAGACCTAAAGACTGTAAAAGACCAAATGAAAAATCTCGAAACCATGATGAGACAACTTATACAGAAACAGGAGTCGCAACCTACCTCCTCACAACTAGACAAAAGGGCACCTCAGGATAACAGACGACCACCAAATCGATCTAATCGAAATCAACCCAGCGCACCACCACCTGGAAATCCAGACGACGACGACCCCGATGACGATGATGAAGACGCTGATAGCCAACCTAACGCCAGAGGAAATCATTACCGACCACATCGAATGCCTCACGACCTGCTACCGAACCAAACCGCACCAGCCAAGGAGACTATTGATATAGTACCCATTTTTACCGGAGACACGGGAGAAGGAGCAGTCAACATTTCAGAATGGACAACGAAAGTTGACAGAGCACGACATTGGACAATGCCAGAGCAACACGGCTTATTATTGGAAAAGATATTAACAATGAAAATCAAAGGAAGGGCACAAAGTTGCATTTCGAACGTCGATATTTATACATACGACCAGTTGAAAGACGTTTTGATAAAACGCGTCAACCCAGTGAAATCATCACTGTTACTCATGAACGAGTTGACAGCATGCATCCACACTCAGGGAACGATCCAAGAGCATAACACCAAATTCCGAAGAATCTATATATCTTGGTTAAACGCTAAACGACTCGAACTTAAACAAGCTCATCAAACGGATGAATCAATCACCATATATTTACAAATATCTGACAAAGATATCATTCAGACTTATCTGCAAAGTCTCAAGGAAGACACACGAGCCTATCTCAGAACAAAGGACATATATTCGCTCGCACAAGCAGAAGCAACTGCTCGAGAACACGAAGATTTCAAAAGAAGCATCCAAAGACAACGAGGAATGTTTCATGAACCTCAACCCCAACGTAGACCGGAAAAACCCAGATTCAACCACGAAAAATCAAGATTCAGTAATAAACCACAAGAAAACAGGAAATTCTTCTCAATGAACAAACCAAACGTCCACCACACTGAATACAACGAATGCGACTCACATGACGAAGAGGAAGGACAGGAAAGCATGACGGAAGAAGAACGACAGTATCAGAACGATATACAAGAATTCGACCTTGACTCGATAAACACAACCAGTCAAATGAAAAAGGCACTCGAATATATTATGGTAATGAATCATCCGGACAGAAAATGCACGTATTGCAAAAGGCCTGGACATACTGAGCTGTATTGCAACCAAAAGAAGAAAGATCAAGGAATACCGAGTCCTTTCAACAAAGGCACCAATCAGAAGAAGAAACCTACCCAAAAAGGAAACCAAAATTTTCGACAGAATCCTCATCGGAAGAAACCTCCTCAACAGGAAGTGAACACGACAAACGAAGAGCAAGAAAGCACAAGCGACGACGAGAGCGTCCACGACGAGAGTACATCTCCGCAATAGATAAAGGACACCTTTTCACCGCGAAATTCAACTTTGAACGGACGACATTCGAAACTTTAACAGCATTAATCGACACAGGAGCATCCATTAACATAATCAAAGAACACCTTGTGAAAGAAAAGCACATTGTTAAAAAACCCATCCTCTTTAACACGGGAAAAACGACAAATAAAACACTCGGATATACGTTTATCAAATGCAAAGGAAACATTAACGACCGACGTGACAAATTTCATATAGTTCCATCAGACTATCCGATTAGAGAAGACGCTTTAATAGGAACCCCTTTCATTCTAAACAACGACGTCATAGTTGACTTACCCCGGAGAAAAATAAGAGTTAACAAAAAATATCAAGAAATAGAATCATCCGAATTCACTGTGCCTGCCGGACGGTTTATAACTATCCCCGTAGAAGTAGAGAAACGGAAAGGAACAGTCTTAGTAAGAACCCCTCAAGGAGACAGTATCCATCATATAAAGGAAGGTATTGTAAATATTCCATTAGCAAATGAAGGAAAGAAGAACATCACTTTTCAAACAAAAAACATTCAAATCTTTGAAGTAAAACCGAGGTTAACGAGCAACAAAAGTAACCAAAGTAATAAAAGAATTCAGGAACTGAAAACCAAGACTAGACTGGAGCACATAAAGAGTATTAAAGAAAAAGATGAAATTTGGAAAATCATACAGAACTATTCAGATCTATTCCAATTAGACCATGACAAGCCACCAAGTACCAACTTAGCAGAACACGTAATCGTAATTGACGAACCAACGAAACCCATCAATATCAAATCTTACAGACCACCTAAAATCCATCAGGAAGAAGTGGACAAACAAGTGCAAGAGTTATTAGAAAAGAAAATAATTCAACATTCTCAATCACCATTCAATGCACCCATTTGGATAGTACCAAAGAAAAAAGATGCGTCAGGAAAGACAAAATGGAGAATGGTGATTGACTATAGAAAATTGAACGAAAAAACAGCTCAGGATTCATACCCCTTGCCTGTTATAGAAGATATCCTCGACGACCTAGGAAAAGCCGCAGTTTTTTCTGCATTCGATCTAAGTGCAGGATTCCACCAAATACCAATGGAGAAAAAATCTAGAAAGTATACCGCTTTTAGTACTAACCAAGGACACTTTGAATACCTACAAATGCCCTTCGGATTAAAAAATGCACCGGCAACATTTCAAAGAATGATGAACACTGCATTAAGAGGATTAATAGGAAAAATTTGTTTTGCATATCTGGACGATATAATAGTTTTTGGAAAAACCATGGAAGAACATAATCAAAATTTGATAATACTCTTCAATCGACTGAGAGATACAAATTTGAAATTACAGCCAGATAAATGCGAATACGTGAAACCTGAACTCGAATATTTGGGACATGTTATTACACGTGACGGAGTAAAACCCAACGTAGAAAAATGCAAAGCTGTAAAAGAATTCCCCATACCTAAAACACCTAAGCAAATTAAATCATTTTTAGGACTCGCAGGATACTACAGAAAATTTATCCCGAAGTTTTCATCCATAGCTAAACCTTTGACTGACCTAACCAAAAATTATCAGGAAAACAAAAGTGGACCAATAACATGGACGGATAAATGTCAAGTAGCATTCGACACGTTAAAGAATATCCTCACGAATGATCCTGTATTAAAATATCCGGATTATACGAAAAAATTTGTATTAACGACTGATGCCTCAAATCAAGGACTAGGAGCTGTATTATCACAGGAAGGACACCCATGCGTTTATATATCGAGGACGTTAAATAAAGCCGAAACCAACTACACGACAACAGAAAAAGAACTACTCGCTATAGTTTGGGCAGTTAAACGATTCAGACAATATCTTTTAGGAAGAAAGTTTACAATAAAAACTGATCATCAGGCATTAAAATGGTTAGCTAATAAACCAGACCCTGCATCGAGGTTATTACGATGGAGACTTAAACTCGAAGAGTATGAATTCGACATCGAATACGTAAAGGGAAAACATAATGTAGTAGCTGACGCATTGTCTAGAGAAGCACATATGGAATTACCTGAGGACTACAACAAGGACAAGACATTTAACAACGAACTCATTTATCACATTGAAACAGATTCGTACGGGAACAACCAATATATAATTACCAGCAATATTGAGCAAACAGAATTTAAAATCAAACGAATAGCTCGGAGAAACACTTACAAACAGAGTAAAACAGCCCCTAATAAACTTAAATCAATGATAGACAATGTTCAGAAAGAATTCAAAACTATGAGCACCACGAATGATGAAATAAATCATGTGAAGAAAAGTCAGGAAACCCCTGAAAGCCGTAACCAAATTAATTACAACTTAAGACCAAGAGACTCAAACGCTATGAAAGATTTAGAGAGTTTCAGTGACGAAGACGAAACGAATCAAGACGAGACTTCAGATCAACCCCAAATTGATTTAGGCGT
The DNA here is from genome assembly GCA_963210295.1 of Ophion ellenae. Taxonomy (NCBI): domain Eukaryota; kingdom Metazoa; phylum Arthropoda; class Insecta; order Hymenoptera; family Ichneumonidae; genus Ophion; species Ophion ellenae. The sequence continues at coordinate 69,102,223 of OY723385.1, forward strand.
AGAACTGCCATATGACTATTATCAATACTCGACATACAAGTTGTTTAACCCCAACAATTTGGGACACCTTTTAAAAGAGAAACCCAATGTAAAAGGAAAACACTGGATAAAAATCACCCAACCGACAAATAATAAACCTCAAAGTCTCTACTATCAGATTCTTAATAAAGTAAGATCCAAGCTTACCATCAATAAAATCAAAGGAACTAAACATGTTAGGATATTTACAGATGATGTAATGACCAAAGCAGAGAAGGAAGAGATTTTATCGATATTAAGATTCTTTAGTATCAAAGACCACGAAACACAGTATGAATATTGCTTTTCGACCTTCAAGGAACCTGACTACATAGACAAAAAGAAAAATAATAGCAGAAAGCCACGGTACTAACCTAAGCTCACACTTTGGAGAGTATAAAACTATACAAAGAACAAAAGAACACAGGGAATGGGAACGCCTCGAAGAAGACGTCAAACATTATATTAAGAACTGTAAAATATGTCAAAAATTTAAAGCTGTGAGAAATCGGAACATTGCTCCTGCTATTGTACCCGAACTGCCAGATAAGCCCTTTGAAAAAATTGCGTTAGACATATTCGGCCCACTACAAAGATCGCGTTCAGGGCATGAATATATCCTCAGTATACAAGATTGTCTAACTAAGTACATTGTATTATGCCCACTCGAGACAAAATCTAGCTCGGAGATCATCCAAACATTAAACGATGATTTTATAATGATCCATGGATCCCCTGATATCATTTTAACAGACCAGGGACAAGAATTTAATTCAAAATTAATGAAGGATTTCGAACAATTACACGGTATTTCGCATATCAAAACTACCGCATTCCACCCTCAAAGTAATGGGAGCATTGAAAGAATGCATTCCCTTCTTAAGGAATCAATAAAAACCATGTGTGAGGGACATATAGACAATTGGAAAGATATATTGAAATTGGTAGCCTTCGCTTATAACAGTTCGGTACACAGTGCAACTGGATATCGACCTGACGAATTGGCATTTAATAGAAAACTTAAAAAGCCATCAAGCCTACCTCATAAAAAATCATTGACTTATGACGATTTATTAAAGAAGTGGACACATACGCACGACACAATACTCTCAGAAGCACGCGAACGTTTACAATTGAAACAAGAACAAACAGCCAAACGATTAAACGAAAGTAAAAATAAACTGGATTTTGATAAGATCAAGACGGGACAGAAAGTTTACCTTCACAACGAAAGTAAAAAACATAAGTTAGACCTCGAATGGTTAGGACCATACGAAATAATAGAAATTTACAGAGATAAGTCAAACCTTAAGATAAAAATCGATGATAAAGAAAAAATAGTCCACCTAAATAGAATAAAGTTATTCTTTCCAGATGACGAACATAATGAAGACATTGCTGATGACAACGATCACGCTCATCGCAATTAACAGCGCTTTTACTATCGAACAGGTAACCTTCTCAAACACTTCATTCATAGAAGAATATCAGGCATACGTAGTGACCTATAGTGAAGAAATGAGGTTCTCAATAATTATCGACCTTAGGAGCATTTATACAGCCTATAAAGAAATCGATAAACTAGCTGACCAATATGTAGAACTGTCAGATGATGTCCAAGAAATAATAAACCCCATCAATCTGAAGGTCTATAAATTGAGGAAGCAAGTTCAACTGTTAACAACCTTAAATCCTGGGATTAAAGACGATGATCACGTTTTTAGTAAACAACTGACAACGAAGAAAATAAAAAAGCTAAGAGAGAGATTTGAAGACGCTATGCCATACAGAACATGGGGAACAATAACACCAACCCTCAGTGGATACACCTGTTTACAAAGAGATGATATTATATATGACCTGCAGACGAAATTCTTACAACTCAATAATATTAAAGACACACCGGAAAATCGTAATAAAGTAATACCCACGCTCAAAAACTTAAAGGAAATAACCGAATATATCACAAAAACAGGAAATCAAGACCTGGTTGTTGCGTGCGATATATTGACTCCTAGACGACGCAGAAGAGGAGTTTGTAACTTTTGTGGTAATATCCAAAAATTCCTATACGGAACTGCTACTAGCGATGACATAGACAGGATCGACGATAACATTCAAAATGTAACGGATTCAGTAAACCTCATTAAAACCTCAGTTCAGAAACAATCAGCAGTTATTCGTAAATTAGCTACCGAAACAGGAGAACACATCAAAATGTTAAAACAAGCGCAATTCCGAAGTATGTACCTAATATCTCTCATGTCGTGCATAGATACTTTACTATTCGATATAAATAATGTAATACTAGCTATTGAAACCAAAAAGATTCTACCTCAACTAGTAGAACCGGAAGTCATTTTAGACATGATCGATAAACTACTAAAGGAATCAAACGCCGACCATGTGTTCAATTATTACAACGAAACGCGAGCGCAACACTTCATAGATATCGCCGACAAAATAATACTGTTCAGAGGCAGCAATCTCATCTTCGAATTAACGATCCCTAAACTAGAAAATAATCAGTGGAAATTGTATAACGTCATACCTATCCCAAAGATTTACAATAATACATATGTCGTCGCTGCTCCAAAATATTCCCACTTGTTAAGACAAGGGAGCAACTATATGATAACTAATGAAATTGAGATTATGCGAATGAAGAAGATTGATAATTACTATGTTACACACTATAAGCACCCGATTTACGATAGAATCAATAAACCAACGTGTCAAAGCGACATCAAACAATGCGAGCTAAGTAAAATCAACGTCACCAACATGAGCTATATCTCATTATACGATAATCGCGGAGTGTTGTTAATACCGAACATTGAAAAACCAGTTCTGGTACTTGTAGAATGTAAGAACTATAGAAGCGAAATTTACATTAAAGAAGTGACACTGTTGAAAACAACGGATAAATGTACGCTAATGCAAGGCAATACCAAAACAATCCTGAATGGAATTCCAAAAGAATATCGATTGATAAATCCGAGTCTAACGTACTTGGCAATAAACTTTTCACAATTAGTTATGCGTATAAAAGATGTGCCAAACCAGATAGACACTACTTACCTAAAAAATATTGGTCAAGATCTAGATGACATCAGCAAAGACATAGAAAAAGCCAGTATCATACTTAAACACGACGAATTTTGGAAAACCATGAATGGATTACTCGATAAGCTCATTAAAATAGCTTTGCCATCATTAGGAATAACTGGTATATTGTTTGTACTATTGCGATGCGGAGCTGTAACGCCCGTCCTTAAATTTCTCAGAAACGGACTCTTCAAATGTTGTTGCCCCAGAGCCAATAAGAAAATTAAGAAATATGAGAATAAAGCGAAAATAGAACTGCAAAAACGTCAAAAACAACTAGAATACTTGACAGAACGGCAAGAACAATCAAACCTATCGGGAGCCCCGAAAAATATTGTAGCGGAACCAAAAGAGATAAGACCTTCGACATCTAAATTCATTATCGCCGAAGTTCAATCTAACTTGGGGGGTGTTAAGCCAACCGCATAAATTGCCTTAATTAGAGCAAATACTTTATTCTCATATCCATAGAATAAGAACAAATATAAATACAAAATAAAAATATATGCTCATATATTTTTTCGTTAATATAACTCGCTATGTCTCATGGCTTGCGTACGTGACCAAGCGACCAACGCACAAAGCAACTTTGTCTAGGATTAAGTATCGATATTTCTCGGCCTGCATATGCGCCCGAGCTCTCAACGTTTATATAAATATTTTATAAGATTAAATTTTATTGCGCTTCGCCTTCGGCGTGAGTCCGTTGTCCAAAACCCTTGAAACACTGCGGACTGAGTCAGACTAACGCGTGGGAATATATACTTATCGATGGGTCCCACGGATGCATTCCTAGAAATGCAGTCACGTAAACCCTTGCCCCACTATCGCTATCCGACAAATATCGGCCCTGCGTAGCACGGGACTGACGACCTATAAGTCAGAATCGTGAAATCACTGTTACGAAGAGGTTCTCTCTTAAAGACCTCGACTGTTAGCTGCTACGCTAGCGATACGCCGTACAGTACACGGGATAACACGCGCAAGTTTTCATTAAGAAACTCCGTAAATTACGCGAACGCGTTTGTTGTAACGTTTAAACCATCGCGCTAATAAACCGGAAGAGTGTTATCCGCATCCGAGTTAAAATAACATCGATGTAACGAACTGATATAAGTGTAATTAAATCATTGACACAATTAACTCGTGATCTTCTCCTTTGTGTTAACCTGAAGACACCTTGTTCCAAATCCTGGCAAGCTCTGATTCTTCACCAGTTTCGCATCGTACTCACCAAGGTTCGTCCTCTTTCTGTAAAGACGTCGACTGTTTGTTATAACAGGAGTCCCAAGGAAAGAGACCTTTGATCAACATTTCGGCAAGTATAAAAATACACGTGAAACTCATCTCACTTCCAATATTGGTCCTGATTCTGACATCGAGGAAAGACTGCGCCGTCGATAAAGACACCGTTGGGCTACAGACCTATTGTTACGCGTATTACCATTCTGACACGTAATACAGCCCTGGAAAGGCTTCATCAAAAACTTAACCTGGCGATTCGAAAACCAGAGGTTCTTTATAAAGACGCGTTATCTTGTGATGTGTATTTTGCACAAGAACAGAGTTTATAACGAACGCTAGTTGGATTCGAGTCATCGAGCCATTTTGCGTAACAATCTTATCCGGCTTCAGTGCCGCCATTTTGTTGCAAAATCTTGTGAAAAAATCGTAAATATAATCGAAGATATGTAGAACAAAGTCGAGTAAACGGCATTTTCATTCTATCAAGTTGTTATTTATCAAAAAAATTGTCGAAATTCATCTTCTTCGGTATTCATAAAAATGATTGATGGATTGAAGATGACTCGAGGATTGAAGACAGTTAGTAACCAAAAATTCAGAACAGTCCATAATATATCTATAAGCATTGGATAGTATTTGTCAAAAAATAGAAGACATTCAAAACGTTCAATAACATATATCTACACGAGTTTAGTATGTCGGTAGAAATGAAAAATCATACATGGAAATGAAAATTGTTCACTTCACTGTCGGTGATTTGAGCACGTGCAGGGAAAATCCACTAGGTGGCTATAAGCATCCTCCTCGTGATCCGTCTTTTAGGGGGAGGGAGATCCTTTGAAGCATCCGAAAATGGGCGAATTTTCAATATTTTTTGGCGTTAAATCTATTTTTTCTGGGTAATTAAAATTTCATGTTCATAATATTGTATCTGTCAATTTTTAACAAAAAATTAATATTTAGTAAAGGCCCGACATTCGCTTCAGAGACGGTTGCCGCCTGACTTGTTCCATGGCGTACGACCTAGTGTCTTGTGCATTGATCTGAAACATCAGAGCCATGAAGTTTCAGATTACTAAAACCCACGCGCTCTATGTTAACCTCAAAAACCCAAAGAATGGTGAAAATAAAAAAAAACGGTCCGTGTTGGAAAAAAATGTTCTATTCTTCATAAAAATTTTCCTACAGTATTCGCGAATGAAAAGGTAGTTTTTTTAAACCAGTTTCTAAGGGGCTACATCTACCAAGGGCCCCGAAAAAATAGCCAAATTCCGAATTTTTTTCTAGGAAACGTTTGGTGAAAAGGAAAGGCATTTTTTTTAAAGAAAGGTACGTATGATGAGAGCCTTTAAACAAATCACGAAAAACTACAGAAAAACACCAAAAACATGGCCGCGGGCATATGGTGACATTTTTTCGCGAAGTTTGGCGGTGGACAGTCTCCAGCTTCAATGGTCCATCCAAAATCTAAAAACCAAGCGGGTTATTCAAGTTAACAATAAATACGAATCGTTGACGATCGTCGATTTTTAAAATCATTTATTTTAACAACGTGGCGCCGAATTGAAACTCGAGCATACCAAATCTATGAAAAAAGTCGTCAGTTTTACGTAACTATGAAAAAAATGAAGATCAATTTTGAAAAATTGAGATCGTCAACGACTTTTAAATGTTTCTCATCGTATTTCTTGTAAATACGGAACCAATTTATCAAGTGGTTCTCGAGATATCATGTCCACCGACTTTAAAAAAAGGTTTTCGAGAAAAAAACGCGTTTAAGGGGTCACACCTAGTTGGCAGCACCAAATTGGAATTTTGGAGGCTGCTACCTCTGCAGACGGTTTGCTGTATGGTCCGGGCATCGATGAGTCCATTTACAGGTAATAAATTACATTTTATCTACGTATATACCTGACGTAAAACTTTTAACGCGTTTTTCTCGGAATTACTTTTTCAGAATCGGTGATCAAAATATCTCAAAAACAAGTAAACCCATCTGCTTAAAATTTCACAGACATTTTTTGTATATCAAAAGGCAGTCCTTAATCGAAGGGTTTTTTTCAATGTATACTTATTTTATATCAAAGAAAATAGAGTGTTTTTTCACCGAAATTTCGACGATCACTTTCGATCGGCGACCATTTTTTCAAAAATCATTATTTTATTGAATCCTTCGATTAAAGACTGCATAATAAGGTACAAAAACTAAATTCATTTCGTTTTTGATTTCACATGATTTGTTCCCGAACAGGAGTGGTTACCGCGAAGGAACTTCTTTGCACAGCGGTCTGGGCAACTTAGTGTATCTCCATCGTTTATAAATATTTCCCAATAAAAAGTTTCAAATATACTTGAAATAATACCCTGTACTATGAAAAAAAAATTAAACACCTGCAGCCATTTTCCAAAAAAAATCACGAAAACACCGCCGACAGTTGGAAGCTGTAGCTCATTCAATTTTAGGAATATTTCAATTAAATTTTTGAAGAATACAGCTAAAAGGTGATACTATAGAAAAAAAATATTTTTGGAAAGTCCAATTTTTTCGAACCACCTATGTAGATGTAGTCCGTTAAGAAAATTTAGGTTCACACGGACACCAATTATATTATCTCAAAGTGTGCAAAGTCTCAGCACTATCGATCAGATAGTCCTTGAGTTATCTTGTACGAGATTCACGAAAAAGTCGTTTTCATGAAAACGCGTTTAAAGTTTCAAGGCTCAATAATTTTGTGACTAAATAGCCTATCGATTGATCTGCGATTCCCGGGCCATAAAGTGGTCCCTCAGCTGCCTCGTGGGTTCATTTTCGGTCACAAGCTCTTCTTTGCGTTACAAAGGGATCTCCCTCCTTGAGACTTCATCGATTGTTCTATTCTCTGTACTAGCTACTCTACGCTGTTCGATCCCGCATTATACTCACATGGCCGGCCATTTTGTTCCTTTCCTCTGCTTCTGACTCGATCTAATTCGCGCGTTGAGGGGCTATACCAGTGTGACACTTTCAAAAAATCGATTTTTTTGCCTTTTTCGACGATTTATACTTTCAAGAATATCATTATCATTTATATCATTTATATCAATATGATTTTATCTTGCAAAAATCGATAGTTAAATGAGATTTTTCAAATTTGCTGACATTGTAACTCAAAGAGCAATTATCCGATTGACTTGAAATTTAAACTGATTACTCTTGAATATATTTACTCTACAATGACGTAGGATATTTTTGATTAAATGAAAATTGACGATTTGGCATTGGAAAAAATGACCATTTTATAGGCAAGAAAACAGACGTTCTTTTCATAACTACGCCATTTTGTTAGATTTTGATATTTTTCGAGAATCTTACATCATTGTACAGGAAATACCTTCCAGCTTAACATTTTTTCCTTTTTCGGTTTCAGCTACTTAATCGGCCGGAATCATGTCAGCAGTGGAGGAACTTTTTTTTTGCGTCTCCGAAAGCAACGCATAAGTCGCTTTGGATCTCAATATTTTTATACGAAAAAATTATGTAATATAGGTCAAACATAGCCAAATATATTCTCAATTTTCCGGAACATTTGATTGAGTACTTATCTTCCAAAAAATTCCCGAAAATCACCCAAATTTTCAGCGTTCACACTGGTATAGCCCCCTGGTATAGACATATATCCATAACATTCGTTAATCACACGCGTTGGTGATATCGGTTGAGAGAAAAGAATTCAGCAACTTCACATTTTCGCGGTAATAATGGCTTGGAAGGAAAAAAACGGGAAGAAAAAAGAAATGGAATCTTTTCTTCGTCTTTGCGAAGCGCGCGCGCTCTTATTATCGTCGCTCGTTTTGCTCGAGTGCGTCTGCTCGTTGACGTGCCCACGTAGCCAGAGCAGCGGCATACACGCATAGTCCGCGCCGGCCTAGTTCTCTATTACTCGTTCATCGGGACTACGAGCGTGTTGAAGCCTGCTATTTTTTTTTCTTTCTTTTTTTTTTTACAGTACATACAGTCGTCTTTTCATCGTCGACGTCGCGGCGTGTTCGTCGCATACACGACGCGAGGTCACTGACGCTCGCTGTGGTCACGTGACGCGACACACTGGCGCAATCTTACCAAAACACGCGGAGCAACCGAGAGAGAATGAGAGAGCCAGTTGGAGAGCGAGAGAGAGAGAGAGAGAGAGAGAGAGAGAGAGAGAGAGAGAGAGAGAGAGACGGACTTGAATATTAGTCGTTGATTTAGTTATGATAAGCCACCGCATTAGGACTGTAACGACAATAAGACTTTGTCTCTTGTGTTTTTTTCCACTACACACAAGCTTCGTAACGTTCCATTCTTGCAAGCAACCGACGATGCTGCGCGCGCGCGCAACACGAATTGTTATCAAGGTCGAGAATGTACGACGGCCGGAGAAGCGATAATAAAACAAGAAGAAAGTTGCGACAATTTGCCGTCGTGTCTTTACCTGGCCGAGAGGTCTATTGTTCACTTCGGTACTGAATCTCAAGGTCCTCACTTTTGGTCGCGCTAGGCGACCTTGTCGTTCGTGCGCCCTGCGCGATCGAGCCAATTAAAAATCGATAAAACAATGGGAATGTTGCCTATTTTTGGGAAAGTGCTCAAAATTGTTACCATATACAGCATATACCTCTAAATGTTTATTTCGTGTATTTACATGCTGCAAACTCTTCGAAAATCGCGTTTTAAGGCTTTAGGCCTCAGTAACGGGTATAAAAGCATGTGCGAATTTAACAATTTTTTTTCGTATGAAAAAGGTATTCACTCGTAAAATTAATTACACACCCATTTAGTATGAATATCAAGGTGTTGGAAAATATATTTTTTTTTTCGATGTACAAAATGGCCGACTACTAATATTTTCTTTTGTTATCTTTTTTTTAGGCGTTCCGTTGCGTGACATTTAGCATCCACAATTTTTTACCTAGAACAAAAGACAAAAATTCTCGTCAATCTACATTAGAATACCTAGAGAAGTATGTACGGAATTTAAAAAATATTGTTTCATTCAAAAGTTGTAGGTATTTGAACTTAAGAAATGAATTTTCAGTGAAAAATTTCGTTACAACTGCTCATAAACTGCTCATAAAATGAAAAGTTTTCGATTAATCAGAAATTCCGTACGTACTTCTCTGTGAAATGCAATTAGGAACATAACTTTTAAATTTGAAGTAAATCGAGTGAAAATTTTGAAGTGTGAAAGAGTGAAGTTTTCGAGTAGTCGGCCATTTTGTACATCGAAAAAATATATATATATTTTTTCTAACAGCTTGATATTCATACTAAATAGTGGGTAATTAATTTTATGAGTGAATTACTTTTTCATACGAAAAATAATTGTTAAATTCGCACATGACTTTATACCCGTTAATGTGGCCTAAGGCCTTAATTCATCCGTTTTGATTCACCGTGTTTCAATTCATTCGTTTGAAAATACGCGCCAAAACGCCCAGACCCGTCATCTGACGGCGCGTGGCATCATACTCTGCAAAATACGAGACGCTAACAAACGCAATAACAGATATTTCAGAATTAAATTAAAGGGGCAAAGTGGGCGCTCTAAGGGAAATTTAAAAAAGCAGTTATAAAATGTCATGTTGACAATTTTTTGCTACCGTGTGCTAAATTTGTCGTAGTTTAATAGTACACTCACACATTTCCAGTAAATCTTCAAAATACAAACAACGAAACGAATTTTAAAACTTAAAAAAATTCCCGCTTTGACCAGGGGGTAGGATAAAGCGGGCACGGCGTCTGGGCAAAGCGGACACGCAGAATATAAAGCGAGCAACCTGTATTTTTTCCTGAGTTTAGGCATAAATAAGAAGAAAATAGCCAATCGTAGGGGGAAAAAAATGAATGTACCCCCATAATTTATTGCAGACAAACCATTATTATTATCATAAAAGAACAAAAACTTAACGAATCTTCTCAACAGTCAGTAAATCTTATTTTCTTGGCATTGATCACAGTAAAATGACCCAACACTAGGGTAAGCAGTGCATGCATCATGAGCCTACATTTGACAGTCATTGCATTGAATCCAGTCTTCGGTGGGAGGATCTATATATGATTCGTTCCATATCATGCACACGTAATTTTCCTTGTCTATAGTTTGTTTCTTTCTTGACCTTTTTGGCTTTTCCTAAGTTTTCAAATTCTTCTTAAGGATCTCATCCCAAGAAGCTTATTTTGTCTTTCTTGGATATTTACTTACCATCTGAAAATAATACTGGATATCGTTATAAGAAGGTAACAATACCACTTTCGAATATATAAAAAAGCACAGTTGCAATCAATAATAACGTTTTGGTGAGTTCCTACATAGATAAATAATTGGGAAAATTATTAAAATAAAGTCACATAGTCATCTTCTATCTTCTATTATCAGCTTAATTTCACATAGTCATCTGTCTTTAGAGCTTAGCGGGCACGTGCTCGATTTCCTACAAAAAAAATTAAAAACAAATTTAAACAAGCTTTTATTCAATGTACTAAAAAGCAGAAAATCATTTTTTAACCAAGTCGCCTATATGCGACTATAAATTAAAGCTTCGGCCGCTCAACTTTTTAAATGTTTAATAAATTTGATCAATTCAGTTTCATTAACCGTTTTTAATTTGGCACAATAGTAAGTAGAGAAACTTGTAATATTATCACACGTTTATACTCAGCTTCAGGATTTTCATTTAAAAAATCGAAGGTTTTACAGTAAATTAAATACAGTTGATATGTTAACGAATTTATGTAGATTAAAGATTATACATTGAAAAAAACCAATTGAATCAAAAAAATATATTGGTTGATCCAAATAAATGTGCTGCTACGGAGTGCCACCGATGTATGAGATTGTTACAATACTATAAAATATTGGAAAATGTGATTGATTTAAATAGCATATTATTTTATTTGAAAAAGCTCTTCTGTTCTCTGAATATCTACATTATCCTTCAAATAAAATTATATTCTATTGAAATCATTCTATATACAATCCGTAAATGTATGGATGAAATAATTATGCGGTTGCTACAACATTTTTTATTTCGTACAAAAATATAATCAATAGAATTAATTATTTCTTTACTGCATCGAAACGAATATGCCATGGGACGTAAGTTTTTCAATTTGTTTTAAATCTTAAGTAAAAGGTGAGCATTAGAATGATCATCCACGATAATAGTGGAGAGAATATCAGATATCCAATGGAATATCCATGGAGAGAATATCAGATATTTAACTGATAAGAACAGATACTACACTTTGATCTTAGCCACAGGCCAAGAAGCGATACACTTTAGAGTGTCTCCGGCGTTTAAGTAGATTTTCGGTTCGCGCTACGCTTACGAGAAACGAGCGCGCGTGCGGCTTCTAGCGGTTACTCCGAGAACTACGGGTTTCGTCACACCTATAATTGGTTGAATTTTTTCAACCAAATGCGCAAGAAACAAATTTTATTTTCGCATAATTGTTTAATCAATTCAGACATTTGCTTAATATTTTTCGATCAAACTAAAATATTAATATTTTAACGAATATTGTACTTGGAAATCATTATCGGATACGGTGAAAAAAATAAAATAACATATTTACTCAATAGAAATTTTGTCTGAATCAAACGAGCGAAATTCAATTTTTCTTGTGTACTCGAATCAACAATATTCATGTTATGAATTGAAACGCTTTTTTGTTCGTTGCAGAAAATGCATTCAAAACTATATAATTTGATCGCGATAATTTTTTAGATAGTTTCAATAATATATTGTTCTCGGCTTACAATATATCTTTTGAATGAAAAAAAAACTTTTAATTTTATCATGTTGTTAAAGTCTGTTTGTTTGGACTAATAAATTCGATGATTTACACCAACAATTTTACAATTGAATCAACGAAATTTCATTCTATAACACCAATGATATTGGATCAATGATTTTTTTCTCAACATATGTCTAAATTTGGAGCGCCCCAAGCTTTTATTTAGGTTCACATATAGTAGACTTGGTAAAACAAATTATTTTTTACTTTTTGGTACAGTGAATAAAAGCTTGTTTAACAAAAATGTTACATATAAATTATTTTCTTCTTTTTAATGTTTAATAGATTTTAGCTCTAAGTAGTCGGGAAGTGGGTGAAATATCGATTTTCCGTTTTGCATCTCACGAGAAAGTCATCTCACACCAAGTCAAATTAAATAAATGCTTGTAAAAAAATCGAAAAATTATTTAAATAAAGTATCAACTTCATTTCCCATAGCCATCTTTTATACTGAGCATAGCGAGCGCGTGCTAGCTTTGCCCTGCCCGCTTTGCCTTTTTGCACCACTTGACGTTTTCATCAAACCTAACCAAAAAATGATTGGAATACATTCAAGGAAATATGAATAAAACAAAGTGAAATAGGCATCAAACAATAGTCACATTTTAGTATTGATCTATTTTACTCACAAGTAGACCAAACACGATGTACATACTTTGATTGTTTCTCAAAACCCGTGGAATTTGGTTTTTTTGCCAAACGAGTCGCGCGGTCGGCCACAATTGAGCTTCACGACTGCGGCAGGTCGAGCGGGACGGGGGCAATGTCCCCGAGTCGCAAAACCGCGGTAAGTTTTAAAACGTTAGTCGTATGGAGGATGCCCGCTTTAGGCCGGGTGTCCGCTTTGGGCCCCTTCCTTTGAGTCCAAGGATGAATTCTAAATTCTATTAATCACCGTATGACTGTCTCGAAGACCTGCAATTAAATAAAACGAAACAAGCTGAAAAACGATACATAACCTCAAAAATTTGTTCAAATTATTACAGTGTTTGTAATATTTTTAATGCTATATACATTATTAGTTGCACAAATAACAATCCTTTAGGGTATACTTACATGAAAGTCTTCTGGTTTCTAAATTCTGCGAATCAGAAATCGCTGTTTTTCGTGAAAAAAATGGCCACCATTATGCAGACAATCCTAGCCTTACTCGAACTATCTGCCTTCACGAATCAGTCTCCATTATTACAGTTCGAGTGAAATTCAAAATCAATCGAGAAATCTCACAAATTTTTCAAGACAAAGTGAACAGTAACAGCCTAGTATATAAGCAGTGTGCTTAGAGCGTCGACTGATTCGCGTTTTGCAAAGTGTGACGTCGTGCGCTCTGATTGGTGTTCTTTATCACGTGACAAGATATTTTTTTATAATTTGTTTATCTAAATTTATCCACAATTTTCACCAAAATGAAAAAAATAGGCACTTCCTAGCATTACTTTAATTATAAACTATCGACGTGTCCCGTATCACGATCGAGAAATCCCGTACGTACTTATCCGCGAAATGCAGTTAGGAACATAACTTTCAAATTTGAAGTAAACCGAGTGAAAATTGTTAAAGTTTTTTGTCACGCCAATTGGAAAAAAGCTGTTCCGAGAAGTTTCGAGTAGTCGGCCATTCTGTACATCGAAAAAAAATATATACTTTCTAGCAGCTTGATGTTCATACTAAATAGATGCGTAATTAATCTTATAAGTGAATCACTTTTTCATACGAAGAAAAATTGTTGAATGTGCACATGATTTTTCACCTGTTACTGTGGCCTAACCCCTTAATAGCAATCTGTCTTTGTTATTTCAATTCATAGCAATCTGATATTAGTAGTAATTTTTATTATTTCTATCCATAATAATCTGACAATCGTTATCATTATCAGTATTATTATTATTACGATCATAATTTATATTTATAATAATAGTATTAATGCATAGTCATTTCAAATAGTAGTGGTATTGTTATCAATGTTATTTTTAGCAGTACTTTCATCGTAATAAACCCAAACGAACAAACCATTCCATGCGAATAAATCATTATTATTCTTTATTAGTTGCAACATCGTTGAATCTTTACTCATTATTATTATTATTACTATTATTAATACTGATTATTATTTCTACTGCTGGTAATTATGATTATTTTTACTATTAATTCCCAGTTGGGTTTGTTCCTATTTCATTTGGTATTATCATTATCGGTTGCTAATGGGAATAAACCAGAAGCATAGGCTTGTGCCCGAAAAATAGGTAGATTGTCAATGTTTTTTTATGATGGCAGTATTGGAACGACGAGGTCGGGATTTTGCACACAATCAATACATAATCTTGCCAAGCTTGAGTTTTTAATAGAAAAATATTGATAAGCAATGAATTTATTATTTAAACAAAGTGCCGTCGTTGCTGCGTGGCCAATCAGCGAGGTGGTTCTGGCAAGTAGGCTAATATAAAATAAAAAAAAGTACTGTTAGTATACTTAATAATAAATCTTTCGTACGATCAGATAGGTTTTGGAATTTTGAAAATTACGAAAACAGTACATTGTACAAAAAACTTCGAATTTAGGCCCAACAAACAATGGCAATCATTTGTTGTTAACAATTGGATAATCTTTTTAAAAAATCACTGGCCATACGATAGAACATGTTATAAGCTATGCCCCGTCAGAATTTGAAGTGAATCGGATGAATGGATTTTAAGGGGCCAGTCCACTTTGAAAATTTCAAAAAATCGAAAGCAAGCAAGACTTGAAGCAATCGACGATGATGAGCAATCAGAAGGGATTTTGTACGGTGCAGGAATTGCCGATTGAGTTTGGGTAAGAGTTTTTCATAGTATAAACTTCAAACGCGTTTTTCTCGAAACAACGTTTTCAAAATCTAGCTCCATCGTATCTCTAAAACTAATAAACCGATTCTCTTGAAATTTCAACCACATATTGTAAACATGATTCGCAACAAGATGACCCTCGATGGTTTTAAAATTTTTATTTTTACTTTTTTTTTGCGACAAACTGCGGAAAAACGCCTTTTTTCACTTTTTTCGTTTTGCATCTGCTTTTTTTTTTTTTTTTATAAAACTTTATATCCAAGGGTCATTTTGTAGCTGGTGTCATACTGAATATGATGGACTTTGATTTTTTGTTTTAGACAAGCCGTTGCCAAGTTGTAATGGAGCTACCTAGCCCACCTATTTTCGAGGCGTTACGTTAAACTATAATTTTTGTACTTAAAAATGAATTAAAATGAATTAATTTTTTTTTAAATGACTTTATATGACTTTAAAGTAACTTGAATTAAAATGAATTTTGAATTCATGAAAATGAAATTAATTTTTTTAAATGACTTTATATGACTTTAAAAGACTTTATTTATCGAGCCCAAAAACTTTTATATTCAAATCTTTTATAAAATCCTTTAAAAAATCGCTAAAATAGCCTTTTTTCGTGGCTCCAAAGTGGACTGGCCGCTTAAGGGCTAGTGTGAACCTACAAATTTTGGTGATTTGCGGGAATTTTTTGGAAGAAAAGTACTCAATTAAATGTTTCGGAAAATTAAGAATATATTTGGCGTAATTTGACCTATGTTACATAATTTTTTCATAGATAAATATTGAGATCCAAGCGACTTATGCGCTGCCTTCGGAGGCGCTAAAAAAAGTTCCTCCCCTACTGACATGATTCCGGCCGATTGAGTAGCTGAAACCGAAAAAGGAAAAAAATGTCGTTAAACTGGAAGGTATTTTCTGTAAAATGACGTAGGATTTTCGAAAAATATCAAAATATAACAAAAGGGCGTAGTTATAAAAAAAAGTCTGGTTTCTTGCCTATAAAATGGTCATTTTTTTCAATGCCAAATCGTCAATTTTCATCCAATCAAAAATATCCTACATCATTTTAGTGTAAATATATTCAAGAGTACTCAGTTCAAATTTCAAGTCAATCGGATAATTGCTCTTTGAGTTACGATGTCAGCAAATTTGAAAAATCTCATTTCGAGAAAAACGCGTTTAAAGATTTAACTATCGATTTTTGCAAGATAAAATGATATTGATATAAATGATAATAATATTCTTGAAAGTATAAACTGTCGAAAGAGGCAAAAAAAAATCGATTTTTCGTAAGTGTCACACTGGTATAGCCCCTCAAGATACGGGTTACACCCTTTTGTAAAACGCAGCTTTGAAAAAAAAACAAAAGAAAAAAGGGTAAATCGCAGCGGGGAGGCTAGCGGTAAGCTCAGTGGGCGATCCGACTCTCCACAAACTCGTCATAACTCTGTCAATTTTCAGAATTTTTACTAAATCTGTGTTGCAAATCAAAGTTAATACCCTGAGCTATAAAACTACACAATAAGAAAGTTGTATTTTTTAAATTCCAAGCTTACGCAGATCCCTTAATGGAACAGTTGGTCACGAGGCCGGCGAGCAAACTTTTCCTTATAACGCGAATAAGATCGTGGAAAAAAGGAGTGGTCCACACGGCAATCACAAGATTCTCGTCACGGTATGTGTATATATATATTTACTCACTCAGACACACGCATATATATATGTAAGGGCGGACGCGTCAAACATGGCGCCGACGCAACTTTGCGCCCACACGGTTCCAGTGCCTCTTAAGGTTCGGACTTTTTACCTACGTTGAGCATCCAAGCTTCCATAAGGTCTTTAAATCTCTATAATCTCCACCAATGACGGCCCGCACATCAATATCACAATGTCCGTCCGCTAGGGATCGATTTTTCTGCGTCTTTGCAAATTCCGTGCGCGGAACAGGTTGAACGAAAGCGGTCTAAAAATGACTTTTTCACCGGTCCGGACGTGTCGAGTCGGTTCTCCACCAAGGATTTTAACACGGCGCGCGCAAGCAAGCAAGGTTGCCCGCGCGATAGCGCTTACTAATAACAGCGGCGCGAGGGTAAGATCGCCATGAAAAATCGTTAAGAATGAGCTCCAACGCTCATGTTTATCATTTTAAACAACGCACAAAACTTACAGACCTTTCCGTCAGCCCCGGATCTACGATTTTTCCGAGCCGGGGCAAAAACTTGACGTTGGCGCCCCTCCCCTCCAGCATTTGAGTTTAAGGGGGGAGATCTCTTTAGACGCCCGAAAATAAGTCATTTTTCATGATTTAAAAAAGATAAGATAATTGCATCATTGAAAAATGTTGACATTATCTTATTACAACTTTCAAGTGGTAAAACTTTTATTTCTTTTTTAAACGAAACAAAATAGCGGCGTTATAAGGTATTCCTTTAGGGGTCTTTTGAAAAACTGCTCATGGTATAGCTCAAAAAGTTATTGATCGATCTGGCTGAAATTTTGGGCGGTTACTCACTATAACATTATTGGAAGGATATACCTATAAAAATATTAAAAGATAAAAAATTGAAAATTGAGTAAGCTTTGTAATCAAATGGTCATATTTTTCACCATTCTCTCGACAATTTTTACCCCGAAAAAGTAATTCATTTACGCGATAACCTTGAAACTTTAGGTATATCCTTCCAATAGTCTTATAGTGAGAAATCTGGCAAAATATCAGCCAGATCGATCAATAACTTGTTGAGCCATAACACGAGCAGTTTTTCAAAAGACGCCTAAAGGAATACCTCATCAAAGTTCGTCTCCTAGGCAGTTTTATTTTCGATAGCTAGGATCACGACGCCATTGAAACTCACCAAAGCGCCCTGGATGTTAGGCGCTTTAGTGAAACAAGTTTTTTCAAACACATGAATAAGGCGCCCCCTTAAATTGCCTCCCGGGGCAGGTACCCCGGTTTGCCCCCCCTTAGATCCGGGGCTGCTTTCCGTAGACGCGGAAGCGCGTTCGTCCCATTCGCAATTTTCACGTCCTAGAGGTGGCGCAGCGAAATTTCAATATGGCTGTTCAAACTATAGCCTCAAACGTAAACAATAACTATATACGTTCTTGATTTCCTGCAAGTTGGCTCTTGGATTTACCGTCATGGTAGATTGTAAAGATGCTACTGCGGTGAATAATTTATTTTCCGCTCTTTTTTTAGCTCTGCGAGGTTATGAGAGTCAATCGCAGCTTTCGAGGAGTAATTCTTTTTTTCAGAGTATACTTTTTGGACGTTGACGTCTGAAAATATATTTATACCTTGTATATAACAGAAACAACTTTTAATATTGCTGGATTTATTATTTATAAAGATATAAAGTCGGAAAGAAAAAATCTTATAAAATTACTAAATAAATCGCCTCGATTACCTAAAGAGAGTCATTTTCCGAGCCAACAACCATTTTTTTTAAGACTTAATTTTTAGGTAGCCTATGAAACGACACTTCACTTTTATGATCTGCCTTTCACCCTGAACACGGCATAATCGCGATTAATTTTTCGTTTTATAAATTTTGTCCATTTCTACGATGTATTTTGACAAAGTTTACTATATTAGTAGAGCTTCTGCCTCAGGGCGCGAGAGGCGCCAACACTTTTGGGGATAGTGAATGGCGGCCAAAATTTTACTCGATTAATGCAGAGAGCCATAGAGAGAGAGAGAGAGCGAGGGATGAGAGTTTCCCCCCTGCGGGTTGATGGCGATCGGCGGATATCCGTTCGTCGTCGTTCCCTCTCGTGAAGCTCCACACTCGTATGCACCAGAGTACCTATATATATATATATATATATATAGACGGAGCGAGAGAGAGAGAGGGCGAGTACTTTCCGTGTGCTGCTATTCCGACTGTTCACCGCGACGCGAGAGCAGGAGAACGAGGGAGAGAGTAAACTCAGCAAAGATAAAGAGCGAGAGAGAGCGCGCTCTCGTGTGCCGGTGACGCCGCGCGGCGCTTCGGTCGCGGATTTACTCGCGCCCAGCGGCTCATGCACGCCGCGCGCATATACACACACGCTCTTTCTACACATCTTCCCATCGATATACACACGTGTGTACAGACACCCGGTTACACATAGAGACAAGAAGGTACACAAGTACGGGGAGTTGCGCGCGGGAGTTGCGTCGTCAGCGGGTGGACGGGTGGGCGTCGAGAAGCGGCGGGGCGAAGGAGAAGCGAAGAGGGCAGGCAGCGGGAAGGGGAGCGAAGGCAGCGAGAACCGCGGCCAGTAGCTCCCAGGCAGCGAATCCGCGAGCAACCTCGCGGCTTCGGGTTCAGGGCTAATCGCGAACATAATCACACATATATATATACATATACATACATATATATATATTCACGCAAGCGCGTTAGCTCATATATGTACGTGTATACATATACGCACGTAATGTGTACACAAGCAGGCTCATTCTTAGCCAACACTCTTCAGCGGGTTTGATCGCTGCTGGCTTTGAAGGAAAGAGGAGAAAGAAAAAAGCACTCTCGGAGCATTCATCCGCGGATAGGAGAGTATCGTCGTCTCTCTGGAACACACATATAGCGATATAGTTTGAACCGCGGGTCAGCGAACCTCCGTCATCGCGGGATCAGCAGCAGCAGCAGAGGAGACGATTCCACACACACACACACACACACGAACACACACACACGAACACACACACACACACACCTCTCCGTGTATACGAAGACACAGTGCGCTCCATACCTTCCCATACCTTACCGTATGATCGGTACTCGGGCCTGACTATCCTATTATCACTGAGTCTGTCGCCTCTCCTCCTACTCCTCCGCTATCTCTCCTCCGCCCCCTCCTCGCGGACGCCCACCGAAACTGCATAATTTCGCCGTATGAAACACAGAAGCGTATACACACGGCAGTCACAAGCGTGAACGAATAATATCTATTGGTCGGGTGTCGTAACTATCCTCGTGTACTCATGGAGAAAGATCGCTAGTGCTGCGACGAATTTTCCCTCTATTCGCCTCCTATACCCGCATCAACATCCGATCGTGAGCGCCATACTTGTAATACCGAAAAAAAAAGATGTCGAGGACATCGAGGCTGCCCAGCAGCTCATCGACCCTTAATCCGCGTCAATCCTCCGCCAGCAGCACCACAGTGACTAAATATTGCGCGGCAATTGCGAGAGACTCCGGCGAAACGGCATTTCGCCCGAATGTGCGATGGTGAGAGTCGCGCGGACTTGACGGCAACGAATAAACGAGACAGAGAGAGAGGCGATTGCGTTTACGAGGGCCTCGTACGCGAGATCAAATGGGCATATAAAACGTGCGCGTGGATAGTTTTCCAGGGAAGGGTACTGGGATGTTGCGCGTGTATGAGTCGGATGTGTCGTGTTTAGTGTATGTGTGTGTTTCGTGCTTTAACCAGATAAGATTTTGGTCGAGGTAAAGAGAAAGAGAGAGAGTAAGAGAGAAAGGGAGTAAGATTGAAAGGGGGTGGTTGGAAGACTGCTTTAGGTTACTCGACGAACAGATCGAGGCTGAACTCAACCGGTCTCGGCCACCGACTGAAAGAGCCTAAAATCGGGGTGGATGGAGTGATGAGCGGGGCCCCTGCCAGGGGCACAGCGCCCCGACGTCCAAGACGCCATCATCATCAGCAGCATCATCATCAGCACCATCATCATCATCAGGACAACAATAATCGCGAGGACGCGGGCAGTTTCGATGTTGATTACGTCGGTAAGAGTACCGCAAAGATCACCGAGGAGAATCGCCCCAAAGTAAATCCCATATTCCTATGGGCGTTGCAACGGGAGCAGAGAATAATCGAGGTACGCTGTGAGGATTACGACAAGAGGAATCGGATAAAATTGACGAAAACGGCGCATGGCTGGCGCTCGATACCGCGCACCGCGTCCAACGTTTACACCGCTGGTATAGCACCAACAAACGGGCACAGCTGCATAGGCGAACGCACCATCGAGAGTCCGGCAGCTGGTGCCTCTTTGTCGTCGGCGACCTCGTCGCCAACATCCTCGAGATGGTCACCCGCGACAATATCATCCTCATCCAACAATCTAGCAGCCTGGTCGATCTCGTCAACGAGAAGCATCGGCGGCAGCAGCAGCCTGAGCAACGGAAGCATCGGCGGCCACCTGGCGGCTATAATCTCATCGCCGAGTCAAGATGGCGGCGAGACCAGTCGCGAGCTCGTCGGCACCGGCGACTCGTCCTCGATCGCCTCAAGATCGCGCAATCAGAGCGACGGCGAGTCCATCATCAACGATTACGTGTACGCGTGCCCACGTAGCGCGGCAAGGCTACGTCGTATAGGCAACAATTTGCGCGACATTAGGAGACGAGAGTTGGCGAGGGAACCCGAGAAGAGACCGAGGAGTTTCAACGGGCCTGGGGACGTTCGGCTTCTTAGCGAGTGGAACGACGGCACGGAAATCAATCGAAATAACAGCGAGGGAGAAGACTCCGTGCAGGGACTCACAGAAATCGAAGAGATGAGCCTCGAGAGAAGCGTCGCCGATGATGGAAACGGCGACACGCGCAAGAGGAACAGAGGACACCATAGGAATGCGGAGATTCGCAAGCGTAAAAAGCGACGAAGAAATTCCGAGTGTCGCGACTCGACGGAATTGTCGGTCATGAGCTCACCGAGATCATGGGAGCGCTTGATGAACGGTACGAGATTCCTCAACAGCGGACCAGCCGTTGAGCGATCGCGACTTCTGCGAGAAGACGTCGTTGACGAGAACGAACAATCGGCGGGGGTCAACGACACGCGATCGTATGCGAAAATTGCCACCTCCTCGGTAAGGGCTAACCATTTCGGATCAATGGATCTCGAGCGAGCCAAAAAAGATCAGCAACTTCAGCCCAGAGTCGTTCTGGAACAGTTAAGGCTCTCTGGGAGCCTGGAGGCTACCGGTGTACGCGACTCGCCATCCGCAGGTACCGAGGACGAGGTGGAAAGAGAAGAGGAGGAGATGGACGAGGCACACGAGAAAAAAGCAGTTGAAAACGGAGAGAAACCCAAGGACATGGTGATCGATTCCAAAGAAATGGGACGGAAGAAGGGCGCGTCGATGTCCGACAAATCAGAAATTCGCGATATCCTTAGTATGTTGGATTCCACGGGTTCGCCGGTTCTTGCGACCGATACCCCGACGGCTCATCTACCGAGTTCCCTCGACTCTACAAAGACCAACATCTCAAGCTGTTACGAGAATCGCGACTATCCGAAGTTGCAACGATCAGTCGGGAGGTCGTCCGCGAAGAACTCCACCACGGATGTTACGAGTGGCGGGCGCTCGTCCGAAAGCAGGAACCCAGTGGGCCGTGTGACCGCGAGAGTTCACGGTAGTACGAAGCGGAACGTTTCGAACGACGAAGAACGGTTGATCAACGGTAAAGTTAAGCGAAGGGAGAATACAAGCGAGGCTGTAGACTCGAGTTCGTTCGAGTTGGGCACGAGCTCGGAGATCCTCGAAGCTCTGAGGAGTACTCCGGGTCTCTCGGTATCGGTCACGACGAGATCAATACCGAACGAGCCGCATCGGTACGAGTCTCCGCCCGAGCATCAAGCAACGAAACAGCCGCAACACAAACGTCCAGCCTCGGCACTTCGTCTGGAAAAATTACTACCAAATTCACCACGACGGACTCGACAATCGGCGCCGCCTACACCTTGCTGCGGTAGTTCCGAGGTCACTTGTTCCCAGGACACGAGCAACGAGCTCACCCTCGAGGCTATACTGGCAACACCGGCGCGATCTTCCGAGAGACTGAGCGGACCTGGACTGGCCGCTATCGTCAATCGTCTCTCGAGTCGTACGAGTCAAGCCCGCGGGTCACCGGACCCGATCGGCGCGAGATCGCTCGGTCAGAGGAAAGACGAGGCCAGAGTAAGGTGTCCATCATCCGATGCACGGATACGCAAGAACGGAGACGTCTCGAGGACAACGAAGTTTCCGGAAAAGCATTCACAGCTGTCTCATCGTAATTATCTTCATCGTGATAACGGAACCGCGAGGAAGAAGTGTCCCAGGCGGATAGTTTCCCCGGCGAAACAGCTGCGCCATCTGATGGACCATTCCGCAATTCCCATACCCGATCCGCTACTGGTACCGCGCGATCGATTGCCAGCTCTCGCCGCGGCACCAGCCGTCGAAATACCGAAACTCTTGGCCGCCAGGCCAGAGCTCAGGTTACCGGAGGCCCTCGCGAGGCCTGACTTGCTCAGGGATCCGGATCTGCTCGTGATATCGTTGGCGCATCTTCAGCAAGTTCTCGATCAGGGTGACGGTTCGGTATGCGAATACACGTACCGGCCGCCACACCCCATGGCTCTGGGTGACGACGACGACGAGGAGGAGGAGTTCAGCGAGGAGGATGAATTGGTCGAAGAAGAGGAGGATGAGGATGAGGAGGAAATGAACGACGATGACGAGGACGACGACGACGAGCAAGATGTGGATCAAGAGGAGCATCCGGACGACGACGAGGAGGAGGAAGAAGATCAGGACGTACCAGAGCAGAGCCTGGACCTCGATTGCAACGAGTCCTCGATGGACGCGGCCAGAATTCGCGGGATTACCGATGAAAAGCCCAGAAACCAGCGAGTCCCACCCAAACTTATAAGCTGCAAGCCCATAGGGACTCTCATGCCAGGTCCCATAGATCTATCCCGTGGTGTACGATCAACCGGTCATCCGAACCGGTCCCACCAAGCTTTTGCTCCCGGATCGCGCCAATCGGAGATATCAGCGAATCAGTTACCACCACCGCCACTGCTTAGGGTACGAAGCGGCCTGCTGAAGCAAGAGCCCGAAGTCACCTCCACCGAGATGCCGGTGACGCCCTGCATTCAGGACGATTCGCATCTGTGGCATCCGCTTTTCGGAAGGTAATTATTTCAGATTCCTCGTTGGATAGTGCAGTGCCAGCTTTGACCATGTTCAGAGACCTCGGCCAACCTGCGCTTGTATATCGATCGTGAAGGCTGTCGTAAACGGGTCCGTCCACGCTGATTATGATCGTTGTCGCCTTTGCTGGATAAGTCTAGATCTTTGTAGGAGCATCTGCCACATGTTCCGAATCAGAGTACTACAGACGCTAGTTTTCTTCCACCAATGACGAATACCAAAATCACTCGATGATTTCGTTGCCTGCTTAAGAGCCTCGGGGTTTGGCAACCAAACGGATATGTGGTTCTTTTCGAACAAGTCCAGAACTCGACCACGTCAGTTATTTCTTTTCCTTTTGGGTACTGAATGACTCCAATGCGATTATCCTGGCACCATCAAAAGCAATTCACAGCCACCCCCCCTTTCTCTCCTCCTTCTCTCCATTTCGTATTTCTACCCCAATTTTTTTACCGTTGTTTTCCGCTCGTCTGTAACTGTTCTGCAGACATGCGAGTATTGGGAAAACTTTGGCAGACCACCTTGTGTAACTTGGAAAAGGACTCGCTTATCGTATAATTTTCCATACGCGTGTTAGGGGTGTGCGGACGCTAGGGTTGCTCTATCGCAGTTCCAGGAGGGAGAACAACAGAGGATCGTAACCCTCTCCCCCCACTCCCTCTCTCGCTCTCTCGCGCCCCTTTAAAGGGAATCGATGTGAGTGTGGTGTATGGTGTATGGGAGCGAGAGAGTCTCTTGGCAAGGGAATCGCTCGAAAGCTCGACGTCGGCGCTCCCAATCGATCCGCGTTGCGACGCTGTTGCCTTCTCTCTCTTCGTTCGCTGTCTCTCCTACTCTACTCTACTCTCTGTACTCCAAGTACAACGCTCTAGGCCAATATCACGTTATATCCTCATGTTTCTCTCTCGCCCACTTGCTGTTACCCCTCTATCCTTTTCTCTCTGGCATACGAGGTTGTTCTCACGGAACACGAGAAGTTTCATACATAAAGGCCCGCCGAGGATTGAAGCAACCGTTGGCACCTTCACAGTTCATTCTTCTATTAATATTCAATTTGTCGAATACGAATGATAGGTCAAACAATCATGACGCGAATTATAATTTACCGTTCTAATTGTAAAGTCAGAATGACTCTAATCTCCCTTTTTGCAAATATACCAATTATCTTTTCGTTTTGTATCGAGCCCTTTTCCTCGCTTCTATTGTATTGCCCCTTTCTTATGTATACGAGGAATCCTACATTCGATTTGTCGGAAGCGTAGCCGAATAGTGAAAAGAAACATTTCGCTTATACGTTTTAGTTGCAACCTCACTCAAACAGCAATGTGAGCAGGTTGACTCCATCTCATGTTCTCTTTGTTTTATATCAAGCCGGTTTTCTCCCTGTTTCCATTGTACCATTCTTTTATCACATAGAGAGTCTGTTATACGAATTGTAGGCCGGAAGTCTTTTCGTTCTTTGGGACACTAATAAGCCATCTCTTTCGATCCCTTGTACTGGCAATGCAGGGAAAATAGAAAATCCACGACCTTTTTTTACATTTTCACAAATTTGCCCCCCCCCCCCCTCTAAACTTCTTCACATTCTATTAAACTATAGCGCCGCCTTTTATTTTTGTCAACTTTTTTCGAGTTGCGAGGTTTCTCCGATCACCTCTCTCTTTATTGTCCAGCGTCTGCCACTCCTAGAAACTAAAAATACCTGCCTCGCAAAATTACTCAGAAAACTAGTAGTTTTTTACACCTAAATTAGTTCACGTTTCCCATAGCGTGCGCGAACAAGAGGGGAGAAGGAAAAATAATTGAAAGCTTCGACTTCGATCAGCTCGGCTGCTGCATAATCATGAGGGACAGCATTGCATGTACGCGGATTTTCGTATGGGCTAACGTGCGCTGTGATTTACCTCGTCTCCCCAAGACTCTCCCTCTCTCGGGCAAGACGACATTCAAAGATGTTGTCGTCTGCCGGAGGATCGCTTCTTGCTTTCCTCTCTCTCTCTCTCTCTCTCTCTCTCTCTCTCTCTCTCTCTCTCTCTCACACACACACTCTTTCTCCCTCGCTCGCCATCACGAAAAGGTGACGCTCTAACCTCCTCCCGGAGCTTGGACGCGTGCGCAAAAGCTCTCCCCCACATTTACCTCGATCGATCCTCGTCGCACACACCCCGTCCCTTCTGTATATCGCAATCCTAGTGAACGAGTGTATATAACGCAACCTCGCTACTAATACAACAGAGAGAACGAGAGAGAGAGAGAGAGAGAGAGAGAGAGAGAGAGAGAGAGAGAGAGGGAGCGAAAGAGAGACAGAGGGAGGGCCAAAGAGGTTACCTTAGCATATGTGTATATGTGTGCGTATGTGTATATGCACCTCAAAGCTTCGCTTGTGCTTTTGCTCTACTCCGCCGTCTACCTCCGATACTCTACTAATACTAATAATATCGTAACGGTTCAACCAACTTTTGCCTCTTTATATACATATATTTATATATACATATATCTATATACCTCATATAAATATACCTCTCCTTCTCGCCCTCTCTTTCTCTCTCTCTCTCTCTCTCTCTCTCTCTCTCTCTCTCTCTCTCTCTCTCTCCCCGCTTCTCTTTCCACATCTACGCTTTATTTCCGTCTGTGTCCTTTTTTACTCGCATGTCGTTTCATAACCGTGTAACGCTTCACTCTCCTCCCCTGCACCTCTTTCGTGTGCCTTCTCTGTTCATCAATCTCTCGACTTTTCGCTTCCTCACCGAGTAAGCTTGAAACTTATGAAAATTGCGACGTGCGGCGTTTCCCCGGAAGATAATTTCGACCGCAAAACACGCGAGAGTAAAGGCCGTATCTTTGGTATCGAAGCTCCGCTTCATTACCAACGATGCAAAGTTTTCAGTTTGCATCGTTGACATACAACGGAAACCAATTTTTTAAATAATTGCCCCAATTTCCGGCGCATTTAGGCTATCGAAGTGACTGAACGTTTTTTTTTTGGATTCTCGTTGATGAATCTCTCGCGGTTTCTTTATGTTGCTACTTCTACGTTCGTGGATCACTTCCAGTTTGGAACGAAGAATAATTAATAAGCTCCGATTTTTAAAGTTGCCGAGGTTGGAGGAGACTTACTTCGCGTTCGCTACTTTGATCAAGAAAAAGCTTTCAAATCCTTTAGTGCGATGACGCAATGAAAAAAAGCAACCACGAAGCGCTCGTACATCTTTCCTCCCTATGTGTTATATCTGTCCCTCTGGGTGTGTGTATTTTTTTTCCTTTTCCACATATCGCGAACCACCGCGAGCCAGGAATCGTCGCAACGTCATTTATACGGTTTTCCTTTCGCATAGTCAGGCTTCAAAGCGGGGCTTACATAGCCTTCGATCGCCCATTTATATTTTATATCGAGACAGTTGGGTATAGACACGTGTACATACTCTATGTGTAAATGAAAAAAAAAAACGAACGGAAGAACGATATTGAGATGTTCAGCGCGTTTTGTGCCCCTTGTGCAATTATTTCGTGTACAAAACGGGGTTGGTGGCAATATGGACCACCCGAAAAGTTTCGTACGACTTATCGCGTGACTCCGCTTGATCCTTCGCATTGACAAACGTAGCCTCGAAATTGAAATACGAATGGATAATGGATTCATCGAGACGCTCGAATATTGAGGGGCACACTACACCAAAATGAACCGATCCGTTTTTCAGTAGCCCTAAGGGTTCCAGGAATGGACGGATCCTTTTTATAATTCTTATCATCTTAAAAAAACTGATATTTAGGAGGAAGATGAATTCGCGGAAACATGCCAACTCCTGAATTTCGTTGAAAAACCGTCCTTTTCTTAAGAGGGGCTCGAAGGGCTACTGCAAAATATAAACCGATTCGGTTTGCTTAAAAAACGTCTAATTTTTCAAGCGCCCGATAGCCTGATCTCGAAGTCAAAAAATGCTTTTAAAAAACTCACAAACGCCAAAACGCGCAAAAAATGCACAAAAAAATCTTTCGAAACGCAAAAACGGACAGTTTTCGCTTCTCGTTATAAATACTACTGTCCATTCGTTCGACCATCGTTTCGATTTCACTTGAATTCAAAAATGCGCATATGCTTATAAGTATTATAAATGAAAAAAAAAAATAATCGTCAGTCTGACACAGCATGTCTGATGAACTATGTTGCCGAAGGAAGGTATGCCGACCCAGGGTCAATACGCGTGCCAACGATTTGCATAAAAACCACGTCAATCGCGAGAGCCATTTTCCCACAATTAATTCCCAAAGTTTACGCCGATTCTCGGTACGTCGGCGTATCTCCTAATCGTGTTATTAGTGAACAATCAAATATTTCTCCAAGATCGGCAAATTGCCCTGGGTCTGCGTCATACGCGAACTCGTACCAACTTCAATACAAACGGAAAAGCAATGGGGTCCATATTAGCACCAACTGGTCTGATAGCCCGATTCGCTCAGCGACTCCCCCTCCGGTTGCCCGCAACTTTTTAATAACCCCCTACGTGTATATTGCACACGTTATTGCCGGGGAAACTCGGGGACCGAGAAAGAAAAAGAAGGAAAAAAAAACAAAAGGAGCGTGTTTTCCCACCCACGTGTCTCGGCGAAGCCGCGCATACGTATATACTTCGCGATATGTACATCCCTCAATTTTATCCACCAACGTTTCGCGTCTTGTATAAATACGTTATTTGTACCTTGCCCCTTGTTCTGTGTGTGCTTACAGTTCGAAAAGGCAAATGCAGCAGCAGCAACAACAACAACAACAACAACAACAGCAACAACAACAGGCACATCGAACACCCTGGCACAGGACGACCCTCGCGTCTTGACCAACGTTCGCGACGTCATCGATTTCGACCCAAGAATCCTGAGTGACTTGGGGATAAAAAAGAAGAACGTTGGTTTTTCTTTTTTTTTTTTTGCATCGACGCCGCAAACAGGCCGTACACAACCCTCCGCGCGAGCGTAAACACAGACGATCGGCTGGGTCGATCCTCCCTCGAAACAATTGTACTTTACGTACACCTCGTGTGTAGCCTGTATAACGCAATAACGCGATTCATAATCGTGTGCGATATTGATCAATTGGAAAATTACTAACTTCCATGCGTTTGGCGTGCACATACGCTCGTGCTACGTCAAAAGAAAATACATTGATCTTCGTGCTTGCCTTGCGGGGGGCGTGCGAGTGGGGGAAACAAAATGGCGAGACTCCCGAGAAAAGTTTGTTGAAAATGTCGGTGTTTTTCTTCTTCGCCGGAGCTCGTTATCGAGACGTGCAAGCAACTCGTGCAGGGGACTCGTGTATATATATATAGAGTGTGCCATTTGAGTTGGCACAAGGATATATACGGACAGGGATCGATTTAAGGAAAAAATTAATCAAATGAAATGTTCATCGTCTCAAGGAACAAAAACCATGTTTTTCTTAATGGGAAATATTATTTTTTACTTCAGAATAATTTTTTGCGTAACACGATAAGTAACTTATATTTGAAACTTTTTTCCGTTTGGCTTATATTTTTAATGATATATTTAATGTTCCATCAAATGGGTACTTACTAAACGAGTATAAAATACTAGCTATTTGGTTAATCATCCGATATATCTCAAAAAATTATAGTTGAAAAAACTAAAGTTGACCTTGAAATAACCTTGAAAACTGCGACAGAATAAAAAATATCCAGCATTGCTATTTTAGTCCGTGAAACCGCGAAACTGGTTTGGAACGTTTTTTCCGAAATTGCATCCGTCTTGAGATATTTCGTTGTGCCGTCTTGAGGCCTTAGGCCACAGTAACGAGTATAAAATCATGTGCGAATTTAACCATTTTTTGTCGTACGAAAAAGTGATTCACTCGTAAAATTAATTACAGATCTATTGAGTATGAATATCAAGCTGTTAGAAAATATACATCTTTTTTTTTCGATGTTCAAAGTGGCCGACTACTAATATTTTATTTTGTTGTTTTCTTTAGGCGCTCCGCGGCGTGACATTTAGCAACCACAATTTTTTACCTAGAAAAAAAAACAAAAATTCTCGTCTCTCTACATTAGAATACCTAGAGAAGTACGTACGGAATTTCAAAAATATTGTTTTATTCAAAAGTTGGAGGTATTTGAACTTAAGAAATGAATTTTCAGTGAAAAATTTCGTTATAACTGCTCATAAACTGCTCACAAAATGAAAAGTTTGCGATTAATCGGAAATTCCGTACGTACTTCTCTGCGAAATGCAATTAGGAACTTAACTTTTAAATTTGAAGCAAATCGAGTGAAAATTGTCGAAGTTATTTGTCACGCCAATTGAAAAAAAAAGCTGTTTCGAGAAGTTTCGAGTAGTCGGCCATTTTGTACACCGAAAAAATATATATATATATTTTCCAACAGCTTGATATCCATACTAAATAGATGTGTAATTAATTTTATGCGGAAATCAAATTTCATACGAAAAAAAATTGTTAAATTCGCACGTAATTTTATACCCGTTACTGTGGTCTAACCCTTTAAACAGAACATCCAGTGTATATGTATGTGTATATATACATAAGTACATACAGACACACAACCCGAAAGAGAGTATGCAATAAGCGATTTTGCATGGAAGCTTAGGCCGGACGTACAAGTCGGTCACTCAAGTGCGAAAATATTCACACTCAGAATGAATCACCCACACACATACAAGAACACATGTAAATTACACCAAAAGATAATCCCATTGTGTCTTCGTACACGACTCTCTCGAGTCTGCAAGACGATCCAACACGCTCCTCGGAGATTTTAAAATGGCGGCAAAAGGGCCAAAATGGCGTAGGGTTAAGAACAGCCAACTTATCGTGGCCTCTCCATTTCGGTAGTGAGTCCGGTATTTGGAGCAAAAAAGATTATATACAAATATGCGCAAACGTGTGAATTGCGCTGTTGCGAGTTAAGATAAAAGACTCGACTTATCGTAACTTCTACCTCGTGCATTTACAGGGTGTTCCCTTCGAATCGTCCCACGCGAATATCTCGAAAACTGTCGCGAGCCGGAGGTCAAACATGGATGGCTCTCTGGATTTTCCATTTCAACCCAAACAAAACCTAACGTAAACTCATCTGCAAAAATGGGAATGACCTTGACGAATGACCTTGAAAAAAAAACGCCTTTATCCTCATCGGTCACAAATACCATGAATTTCTTCATCCAGTTGAGAATTCAAATGTTTTTTCGCTTCGACACAATTTGTCCCTGTGTGAACACGTGTCCAAGAGACTTTCTCGCAGAGGCTTCGCGTACTCTGTTGACACTGACTGTGTGTTTCGCCAAAGCTTCTTACAATACTCTCGGGAAGGGGACGCGCCGCTGCGGATTAACTCAGAGAGAGAGAGAGAGAGAAACAGAGACCGATCCTACAATTGAGAGCAACAGAGAAGGCCCGTTACGCGATTATTTACACTCGTGAGTTCTTTCGCGTTTCTCTCTTTGTCCTCCCTCGCCGCATCAGATTCCGTGGGTTTTGGTATTCACCGCAAAGTCGCGAGAACGATCGGGAGCACAGAGGGGTGGGGGGCAGAGTGTGTGTATCACAATGCGTGTAAAGTAGAAAAGTGTATCGATTACAGTATCGCCATTGACCGATCGCAGACCCCCTGAAACGTCCTTTCCAATATTGTCCCCTTCCATCTCCGAGTAAATTCCAAATCCTTGTTTCTCTTTCTTCCTTTTTCTCCAACACGCGAATCGGCCGAGCAAATGACCAATTTTCACCCAAAATACCAAGTTTTGTCCGGGTTAAGTGCAACATTTGTTTTTATCTCTTAAGCTTTAAAATTATTATTATTGTTACTAGTACCATTATTAATACGTTCATTATTATTATTTTGTTATTATGATTATTATTATTATGAATAAGAAACGCCGCGAATCGTGTGTTGCACGAACACATTTGAGACAAGTGTGGCTATGCATTTGTAATTTAGGTGCTATTCGTTCGTAGTTTCGAAACAAAAGAGACGATGAAATAATCGGTGAATGAGAGTTTTCTGCACCTGGAACTAGAAGTGAAATTTGTAAGTGAGAAAGATAAAAGAAAACGACGAAAAAGTAAAGGAAAGAAGTGATGTAAATTCGCGAAGGTCCGTGTGAGTGGCAAGCGCGGAATATAAATCATTGTAGATAGATTTCACGATATAGCTAGGCAAAATGTTTTATATTTATATACCTTGCATTACATATATATATGTATTGCATTACATATATATATATATATGTATAAATTTAATTTAAAGAAGATTTAGAAAATATAGCGACCGGTAGATGTTACAATATTCGTATAACGTCTGTGGCAAAACAATGGCGGTCTCTGCGCAGACCGACGATACGCGTACGCATATCTGCGCGCGCAGTGAAAAGAACACGAAACCTAACCTCACGTAGATCGCAGATTTACTTCTCATTTCCTTGGAATCTCATTTGTACTTCGTTTTTGCGTTTCGCGCGTGCTTGCAAAACCGATACGTACGCCGTCTCGAGCCGTTTTTAGGATTCACCGTAGGACGATATTTTTTTACGCCCTTTTCGACGAGCGCGAACACGAGTGTTTGGTACGATTCGCGTGTCGTTGAATAACTGCGTCACCGCGTGCGCTCCCGGCCATTTTGAGTATGTACAATCGCGTTGCGGGTAACTGAAAATTGTTCCGTTTCAATTTTCCAAGATTTATTCCGTCCGAGAGGGCCCTCGAAATTGGAGAAATTGTTGGCAAATGAAGGATTTTTACGTTGGTGCTTGTCGGGCCAAGGGAAAGGGGACGAATCCGTAGAGAGGAAAAAATTAGGTCGGAATATCGTACTCTTTCGGTTATGATTATTCGACGGATGAAGTTTCCATAAAATTTCACGGCTAGATCGCACCCTTTGGCACGAATTGTTTTTTTTCGTCCTTCATTGCCTCAACAGCATCGAACATTGTTATCCGAATCGCGCGCTACAGCGCATTGGCATACGCGAACATAACCTCAATTCAAAAATGTCCCGCACCTATACCTGGTGTCCCATTTATATCGAAATAACACGAAAATAAAGAGAAAAACCAAAACAAATGTCGCTGAAAGCGATTTGAAAAAAAAAATCCAGCAAAATTTTCTTTTTTTATACAGAGAATAATTGTGCCGTAAAAATGCAGGTTCTCTTTGAAAAAAAACCCTACTCGACCTTTATATGACCTTGAGGATCTCCAGCCAAAAAACGAAACATAACGTTTCTTTTCCAGGCCGTTTGAACGTATACCGATTTTTTTCTGCTTCGATGTCTCAATATAATTGGGACACCCTGTATGCACGTGTGTATCGATGATCCTGAGGATCGCGAGCGAAATGAAACGAGCGCGTATGCATACACGCCTCCGTATCGCTTTTCAAGGTCAGGATCGTGTCGTCAGGACGTTACTAACATACACACATCGTAGTATATCTCTTGCAGGGGCTTTATCTCATTGCCGATTGCCTAGAAAAACTTGACGCGACTGCTCTCGCGCTATCATCGTCGTATGAAAGAAACGCCTGTACATGTGTAAAAGATAAATCAACCGATTGTACAGCGTTTTAACGATTGCGAGGCATCTCTTTTTTCTTCTTTATTTGTATTATATATCCTAGCTACACACAATGTGGCGTATCATATACATCTATATATATATATATATATATATATATATATATATATATATATATATATATATATATATATGTATATATATATATATATATATATATATATATATATATATATATATATATATATATGTATGTATGTATATGTATATGTATATATATATGTTTGTGTATATATTCATAGAAACACATGCATATATGTACGGACGTATATGTTTGTATACCACGGACTTATGAAATATTCTGTAAATATATTGATGACAGATGCAGTGAAATCAATGAGAATTTACAAAATAATGAGAACTTTTATTCACGAGGAGAATGCGCCTTTTCTTCAGGGACCAAGTCCTTTCCCCGTGATTTTTGTTGTTTATTTCCAGCGTGATTACGACTCGGAAACGTTTCGAGAATTGGAAATCCTACATGCTGTTGGATGGGGGCTGGATTGGAACCATTGGAAAATTGATCGAGGGGGAAGATCCATTTGGGCAAAAGAAAATAAGCGAATGTTCAAGATTTTTTGGTGTTGAAACTATTTATTCTACATAATTCACATTTTGTGTACATATTATGACATCGTTTAGTTTTCTGATTTTTTTTAACGTTCAAAAATGGCGGCTGTACGACACTTGCTTCAGAGTCGGTTTCCGCGTGGGTTTTGTTTCACGGCGTACAACCTAGCATCTGGTGCATCGATCTGAAACATCAGAGCCTAGAAGTTTTCGATTTCTGAGACCCACACGCTGTATGTGAACCTAAAAAATCCGAGTAAAAATTAAAATTCGAGAAATGGTACGTGGTAAAAAAAAATTATTTTTCCTGGAGTTTTTACTACAGTATTTGTTAATTTAAAAGTCACTTTTAAAAATAGTTTTTGAAGAACTTGAGGTTCACATAGGCGGTAATTATGTTATCTTAAATTGTGCAAAGTTTTAAGATGATCGATTGAATAGTTTTTCAGTTATCTTGTACGAGGTTCACGAAAAAGTGGATTCAAGGAAAACGCGTTTAAGGGGCTATACCAGTGTAAACGCTGAAAAATCGGGTGATTTCCGGGAATTTTTTTGGAAGAAAAGCACTCAGTTAAATGTTTCGGAAAATTAAAAATATATTTGGCTATATTTGACCTGTATTACATAATTTTTTCATAGAAAAATATCGATATCCAAGCGACTTACGCGCTGCCTTCGGAGGCGCCAAAAAAAAAAGTTCCTCCACAGCTGACATGATTCCAGCCGATTGAGTAGCTGAATCCGAAAAAGGAAAAAATTTCGTTAAACTGGAAGGTATTTCCTGTACAATGACGTAGGATTTTCGAAAAATATCAAAATCTAACAAAACGGCGTAGTTATGAAGAAAGTCTGTTTTCTTGCCTATAAAATGGTCGTTTTTTTCAATGCCAAATCGTCAATTTTCATCCAATCAAAAATATCCTACGTCATTGTAGAGTAAATATATTCAAGAGTACTCAGTTCAAATTTCATGTCAATCGGATAATTGCTCTTTGAGTTACAATGTCAGCAAATTTGAAAAATCTCATTTCGAGAAAAACGCGTTTAAAGATTCAACTATCGATTTTTGCAAGATAAAATGATATTGATATAAATGATATAAATGTTAATGATATTCTTGAAAGTATAAATTGTCGAAAAAAGCAAAAAAAAATCGATTTTTTTTAAGTGTCACACTGGTATAGTATCACTGCCCCTTAAGGCCTTAGGCCACAGTAACGTGTATAAAATCATGTGCGAATTAACCAATTTTTTTCGTATGAAAAAGTGATTCACTCATAAAATTAATTACGCATCTATTTAGTATGAATATCAAGCTGTTAGCATTTTTTTTCGATGTACAAAATGGCCGACTGCTAATATTTCCTTATGTTATCTTTTTTTAGGCGCTCCGCGGTGTGACATTTAGCATCCACAATTTTTTACCTAGAACAAAAGGCAAAAATTCTCGTCGATGTACATTAGAATACCTAGAGAAGTACGTACGGAATTAAAAAACTATTGTTTTATTCAAAAGTTGTAGGTATTTGAACTTAAGAAATGAATTTTCAGTCAAAAATTTCGTTATAACTGCTCATAAACTGCTCATAAAATGAAAAGTTTTCGATTAATCAGAAATTCCGTACGTACTTCTCTGCGAAATGCAATTGGGAACATAGT
Organism: Ophion ellenae; assembly: GCA_963210295.1. Lineage (NCBI taxonomy): Eukaryota > Metazoa > Arthropoda > Insecta > Hymenoptera > Ichneumonidae > Ophion > Ophion ellenae. The sequence goes on from OY723385.1 coordinate 69,137,996, forward strand.
ATTTAAATTTGAAGTAATCGAGTGAAAATTGTTAAAGTTATTTGTCACGCCAGTTGGAAAAAAGCTGTTTCGAGTTTCGAGTAGTCGGCCATTTTGTACATCGAAAAAAAACAATATATATTTTCTAACAGCTTGACATTCATACTAAATAGATGTGTAATTAATTTTATGAGTGAATCACTTTTTCATACGAAAAAAAATTGTTAAATTCGCACATGATTTTATACCCGTTACTGTGGCCTAAGGCCTTAAAGTTTCATGACTCAAAAATGTTGTGACTAAATGACCTACCGATTAATCTGCGGTTCCGGGGCCATGAAGTAGTCTCGCAGCTTTTCCGTGGAGTTCATTTTCGGCCGTAGGCTATTCTTTACGTTTAAGGCGTTACCCCCACTTGTATCGCAAAAAAAGGCCTTTTTCATGAATTTTTTTAAAGAAAACTACAAAACTTTTTTAATCGATCAATATACCATCTTAATGAACACATCTTGAAGAACTTTCAGTAATTTTTTTATCGAAAAATATTACATTGTTTAGCGGCAAATGGCCGTCAATGAAATAATGTTTTTATATACACGGTTTGCGGTGACCAACATTGCGGCGAAGTGGATCACCTGAAAAAAAAATGCGGATGGATTTAGTCAAACATAAGTATAAACTAGTCTTTAATCGAAGGATTTTGAAAAATATGCATTTTTTACAAAATGGCGGACAGTCAAAGTTAATGGTTCGATTTTAACGAAAAAAAACGGCCGTTTTTTAGCTATAAAACGGCCATTTTTTTCGAAAAAAAAATCGAACGATTAAAGACTACATTTTTATGTATTAAATAAGCCTGCAAAATTTCAAGAAGATCGGTTCATTAGTGTTCGAGTAATCTTGGTCACCGACTTCAGAAATGCCATTTTGAGAAAAACGCGTTTAAAGTTTCTCTTTCAACGCTCTTTCAACGCGGATTCTTCTCTTTCAACGCTCATATCTCAGTCAATTTTGTTCGGATCGACTTGAAATTTTCAGGACATATTCTCAGATACTTATACTTCAAAAAAATGCAATAAAAAAATCGATTTTTTCAAAATCGCAAGTGGGGGTAACCCCTTAAAGGGAACCTTAACGAAGACTATTAGCCTAGAGCCCGGAAAAAAGGTGCACTTCGACCATTTTTGATCGATAGCCAGGTGATAGTATGAAAATTCCATTTGGTGGCCTTTATTCTACATATCTTCGAGTATCGTTAAAATTTTTTTACAAAATCGTCTAACAAAATGGCGGCGTTGAACCTGGACGAAGGGGCTATTAAAGGTCCGAAAAAAACCGCCGAATTCCGAATTTCTTTTCTGGGAAACGGTTAGTGAAAAAGAAACGCATTTTTTCACACAAAGGTACATATATCCAGAGCTTTTAAACAACATCACCGAAAAATACAGAGAAAAACATGACCGCCAGCAGATGATGACATTTTTTCGCGACGTTTGACACTCTCCAGCTTAATCGGTCCATCCGAAATCTGAAAACCAAACGGGTTATTCAAGTTAACAATAAACACGAGTCGTTGACGTCAATTAAAATTTTTTTTTCAAACATGCATTTTTCGAGTATCGATATTTTTTTATTTCCCCTCGTACGTCAAAGACAAATCTTGCTGGAACTCAAATTATTTTGAATTTTCGTTCCAGGTGAAGAATTGGAGAACTCTTGCCGGCCGCAGGACACTATCAGACGTGAGTCTCGCTCCATCCAGCTTCAGCGCCGCCATTTTGTTACAAAATCTAGTGAACAAATTTGTAAAGATGCTCGAAGATATGTAGAATAAAGACCGCCAAACGGAATTTTCATTCCGGCAACTGGCTATCCACGAAAAATTGTCGAAGTTCACCTCCTTTTCGGGTTCTAGACTGCTAGCCTCCATCTTGAAAATCGATCACAAAAAAATTAATAAATAATATTCAGCTAAAGTACAAGTATTCCCGCAAAGTAATGAAGTTTTCTTGTCGATATTGTCGAGGTATTTAAAAAAAAATGGCATTCGGTAAAACTCTAGCTTATTGGTCGCGGATCATTGACCTCCTTACGATAATCTCCGCTAGGGCGGCGCGGCGATACTTCTTTTTTTTCTACGCCTGGTAACTTATCGATCGTCCGCTCGAACGATAAGAAACGGGACTGGGCCAGCACACGCAACCCACTGATGTCGCAACATCCTAAAAACGACGAATCCTCATTGTATCTTCACTTTTATAAAAACGACTAATAAAAAATTGCCCCTACGCTGACCGGGTACCCCGAGAGTGGACCTCGTACCCTCGGAGCTAATGTCACTCACCCGGCCCGCAGCGCCGCCCTGCGAAACGCGTAAAAAAAGCGCACTGACCCGCAGAGTCGTGGGAAATCCGCGAATTCGAAGCCGAGCTCAATACCCGATACTTCCAAAAATCCTTAATTCTTCCCCGTTCTCCGCACATTTGCAGGCAACTTTAATTCCTCTCGTAACGTAAAATACCCGAGATTTTCCCGTCGCTCGTTAATTTCGCGTCGCTAAAAATCGCGAAAGTCCAAGCGGGCACTTGAAAATTTACGCGACCGGGCGCTGCAAGCGGGGCGGGGGAAAGTGAATTCTGGGTATAGAGGTCACTAGCCTCAGTAGAAGAGTTTCATTCGCGACGAGCGTGTCACATACCGCTCCTGTATCGTGATCGTTATTTTTTTCTCGTCTTTCCCTCCGTGTGCAATTTTCGCATCGATATTCGCGGTACGCGTGTGCACGAGGAAGAGCCGAAAAGAGAAGAGCAAAAGGCCGAAAGTGTCGGGAAGAGGATGCTCGTAATCTCGATGTGGAAAGACATCGTAGCGTTTGTTGGTTATGGGAGAAAATATTGCGTGTGACGCAGATAAATTTGCATCGCTCCTCGGACCGGCCTCTGGACCGAATTCCTCAGCTTTGGTTCGTTTTCTTTTTCCTTCGTTCCCTCATCATCTTCATTTTCACGCTTTTCGTGAAAATTACGCGATCGCCGTGTCCAGCTCGTCGCACCGTGTCGCTCTATCTGTCGGCTTTTTTTTTCAGCCCGCGATCGAACGACAAGTGAGGTTATGTAAGGCGCCTCGATAATCCCCGGGAAATCTCCGGCCAAGGGGCCAATTTGGGAATCTGCGATGCGAAAAGTGCCGAAAGATTGAGATGGATCGAGAAAATAGCGTGAACAATTGATGAAAAGAGAATTCGAGTTTTTCCGGACGACGGATCAGGGGAATTGGGAAAATTGCTGCCCGAGAGGATTCCAGCGGCAAGACGGAGTAAGCATTTTCCTTTTTTCACTGTCGAATGCGACGGAGAGCATTGATCCTACCGACGCAAATGCGAGGCTGCGTGGGCCGACACTGAACAAGTCTGTGTAATTGTTGCTGGTTATTTAAAGGTGGCCTGTCCTTTTTGCAGTAGACGACGTTGCGATGACCGCCGGAGAGTTCGTAGCGGCCGGAGTCCAGAGAAATTGACGAGCCAAATCCTAGTCGTCGCGATATTACGGCACAGGAATTGGGCGAATGATCTCAGATGTAAATTTTCGCGGTAGTCGGTTACCGTGAGCGGCTAACGGGGCGAGTTTCTTTACCGACCGAGGACCGTTACCGGGCGAGCTTTCAGCGTCTCGCGTGCCGATAAGTTAGCGTTCTACCTTCGGGGAATCGCGATGATAATCGTTTGAATGGTCTCAAGGTGAACTTTCGAATAGAAATGGAACTTCCGGTGGGAAATTCTTCGCCGGAGAGTGCAAGGAAGTCTCCGGAGGGCGCGAAAGTCGAGAATGCGTCGACGGCGAGCGCAGGGGAGAAAGTTTCCGAGGGGCAGAGGAGCTCGGAGGATGTGACGAAGCCGAAGGAGGACGAAGTCGCGAGCGAGGCCGAGGGCACTTCCGGAAGCGGGACCGCTCGTCAAGGAGAAAAGTCCGTGACGAGCGAGTGTCGCGAGACTTCCCCGACGAGGCAGGAACCTCCGGCCGCCCTGGAGGCCGAGGCTGCGAAGATCGCGCCCAAGTCGACCGGCGCGAACGAACTTCCGGAAGCCCGGGAGGTACGAGCGGACCCGGTCGAGCCTCCGATCGTGGAAATCGCCGGAAAAAAGCCGACGCCACCCACGGCTGAGACCTCGAAGAGCCACAGCGCCGCGAAGTCGATGACTTCCGGTGGATCAGGCTCACCGGAAGTCGGCGCGGCGATCCTCCGGGACGAGGACGAGGAGACTAACGACGCGGACGACGAGGTAGTCGAGCACGACGAGGAAATCGGCACGTGTCTCGAGCAACCGGAAGTCGGTATAGTCGGGCCACCGACCGCTGTACGCGATTTGGTCAACGACGAGGAACTCGGCACCACCGAATCATCCTCGTTACCCGGCGACGGGAGAAACAACGACGCCGCACCGAGCAGCGACGCCAACGCGGCGCCCAACGTCGCCGAATGGATCGAACGCTCGAGACTCACCAAAAACACCGGCCTCAAAGTATCACCTGGCAAAACGACCAGGAGACGAAAGCGCAGTCCGATCGCCACTAACGCCACCCACGGAACTGCCAGAAAGTCACAAAAAATCGTCACCAACATCATCAGGCGGAGCATCAAGTGGTGAGTCGAGCTTTATTTTTCTGTGGAATCTCGACCTTACGCGCACGAATTACCGACGGAGATTTCATACTCGCCCGAGGGCTGGGGGACGGGAAAAACGGACCCCCCTCGGCTCGGCTCTTCAACCCCCGATAAAGTACGCGCGGAATCTAGCTCCGGCGATATAGGAAGGCCGAGGCACACGAGGGAGAGAAGCCCTTCAATGGTGCCGGGCTAGAATCGAGACCGTGCATGTTTTGTTGGACAACTGCTCTTCTTTTTTTTTGCCGTCATTTTTGTCTTGTCGCAATTCTGCGTTTTTTAAATACGCCGACGACCGGGTATGACGCACTGCAGGATGACTAAAGGGGTCAAGCCACAGTAACGGGTATAAAATCATGTGCGAATTTAACAGTTTTTGTGATTCACTCATAAAATTAATTACACATCTATTTAGTATGAATATCAAGCTATTGGAAAATATTATTTATTTTTAGATGTACGAAATGGCCGACTACTAATATTTTCTTTTCTTACCTTTTTTTAGGTGCTCCGCGGGGTGACATTTAGCATCCACGATTTTTTACCTAGAACAAAAAACAAAAATTCTCGTCAATCTACATTAGAATACCTAGAGAAGTACGTACGGAATTTAAAAAATATTGTTTTATTCAAAAGTTGTAGGTATTCGAACTTAAGAAATGAAGTTTTCAGTGAAAAATTTCGTTATAACTGCTCATAAAATGAAACGTTTTCGATTAATCAGAAATTCCGTACGTACTTCTCTGCGAAATGCAATTAGGAACATAACTTTTAAATTTGAAGTAAATCGAGTGAAAATTGTTGAAGTTATTTGTCACGCGAATTGGAAAAAGGCTGTTTCGAGAAGTTTCGAGTAGTCGGCTATTTTGTGTATGGAAAAAAAATATATATATGTATATATATATTCTAACAGTTTGATATTCATACTAAATAGATGTGTACTAAATTTTATGAGTGAATAAATTTTTCATACGAAAAAAAAATGTTAAATGCGCACATGATTTTATACCCGTTACTGTGGCCTAAGGCCCTTTAGGCAGGAAAAATGAGCGAATTTCCAAGATTTTTTCAGGTCGAATCTATTCAATTAACGTAATAAAAATGTTATGTACATATTCTTACATCGGGCAATTATCGCAAATTTCTTCTTTTTTTAATTATAAAATGGCGGTCGTATAACACTTGATTCGGAAGTGGTTGCCGCCTGAGTTGTTCCACGGCGTACAACCAAGCGTCTGGTGCATTGATCTGAAACACCAGAGCCAGGCAGTGTTAGATTTCTAACACCCACACGCTCTATGTGAACCTAAAAGAGCCAAGGAAAAGTTAAAATTCGAAAAATCGTACGTGCTTGAAAAAAAAAACGGTTTATTTTATGCGAAATTTTGACTATAGTATTTATTAATGAAAAAGTAGTTTTTAAAGATTTTCAAGGAACTTTGGTTCACATAGACGGTAATTATGTTATCTAAAAGTGTGCGAAATTTCGGAATTATAGATCGGATAATTTTCGAGTTATCGTGGACGAGGTTCAGGAAAAAGTTTTTTTTTAGGAAAATGCGTTTAACTTTTCGAGGCTCAACAAATTTGTGACTAAATGACCTGCCGATTAGTCTGCGATTTCAGGGCCATGAAGGGCCCTCAGGCCATAAAGTAATCCCTCAACAGAGGATTTTCGAAATTGTCTGATTCATCCAAAAATCACGCTTGTTAAATTTCTCTTTTCATTGGAAATATGCGCCTTTCTAGTATACAATTTAAGAAACTCGACTCTTGTCCGCTGAAACTTTTTGTACACTCCAGTCATTTCTAATAGTGTGCTTGAGAAAGTCCTTTTTATTGTTTATTTAAATAAAAAATCAAAAACACGTGCCCTTCTAAAACATAATTTTAGGATCGTCCTACTCTTTCGTAAAAAAATGGTTTTTTAAAATCTGGCGTTACTTTAAATAACGGCTGGAGAAATTATCCATTTCTTTGAAAGATCAATTGTTTATAAAATGCAACTTCAATATCTCTCTAAATTAGATGTCTAAATGCAATTTCAGAAATTCTAAACTAGATGTTTAAATGCACTTTTAGAAACTCTCTAAACGAGATGTCTACATGCGATTTCAGAAAAATTCTAAATTACATGTCAACATGCAATTTTAGAAACTCAATTAGATTTCTAGATGCAACTTTAAAAAATCTATGAATCAGAAATGTTCTAAGTTACACGTCAACATGCAATTTTAGAAACTCTCAATTAGATTTCTAGATGCAACTCAAAAAAATCTATAAATCAGATGTCTAAATGCAATTTTACAAACTTTCTAAATGAGACGTCTAAATGCACGTTCATAAACTCTCCAAAGTCATTTTCTAAAAGCTGATACTTCATAAAATCATCTTTGAGAAATAAATTCCGTACCTTTTGGGAGGGCGGTCGTTTACGAAATGCAATTTTAGTTCTCTAGAAATCTGACGATACTTCTAAACAAAAACTTGCTTGAGAAATTCTCCAATTCGTTGGGAAGACAATCGGTTATGGAATGCAATTTCTGAATCTCTCTGAATTATATTTCTAAATACAATTTTAGAAACTTTCTGAATTAGATGTCTAATACAACTTTTAGAAACCTCCTAAGTTAGACGTGATGTTGAGGAATCGGCTTCCATTCGGCCAGTGAGATTTCCAAGGTCGTGGTGGAAAGAAAAAAAGGGGGTTTTTTTCGTTACGTTTCGATCCTTGGTTCGGATCCTCTTCAGAAACTTTATTTGTCCTATAAATTATGTGATACAGATTATATAAATAGAGTTTGAGACAGATTTTGTATAATTGTACTTTGTGTTATGAATAAGTTGTAAATGTGTTTTAATGACTTGTGTAAATTATGTGTTAGTTTTTTTCCCTTAATTTCAATCATGGTGCTATTGTATGAGTAATTATTTGTAGTATGTTAATTTATTCTTTTTGTTGAGTAACAAGGGTGGTGTGTGAGAGTGTGATGTTATAAGAATGATAAGAATTATGTCAGATGACGAACCTGAATATTGTCGATATTTCCAGTTTTCTTTGGTTTGTGCTTGGAGGATGATTAGTATAGACAGTATTTGTAATGATAAAATACTGTCTCGTGAGGTTGAATCGGAGGATTGGTTTGGAAACGTTGTTTTAATCAATTGAAAGGCTTAATCGTTTTTTGGCGATTTGTATTATCTGTGAAGAATTAGTATAGTGAAGGAATCTTTATTTCGATCTATGAAAAAAAAACTAAGTTAGATGTCTAAGGTAAGTTAGTTAGTCTAAGGTAACTTTTCGAAACTCTAAATTAGATGTCTAAATGCAATTTTAGAAACTTCAAGTTGAATGCCTAAATACAGACTTATATTAGGTGTTGGAATGAATTCGTAGCGTTTTACAAAAGATGGCGTAGGTAGTACAGTATTTCGTTGTTACATACATCAATGTATTCATCGTGGAACAGCTATCATTAAATTTCATTCGCTGTACATAAATTCTTTTTGAATCGTAAATAACCACACTTTATAATTTATTGAAAATGTCAACATTTATGCCGAATAAAGTGTTTTTGTGGGGAGTTTTACTTCCCGGTTTTTGCATCGAATTGCCACTGGTGATGAAAAATAGATCCATTACGACAATCCGAAGCGCAGAAAGTCACGGTTTAGGCCCGACCAACTATCAACATCAGTGGCAAAGCCAAATATCCATGGGTCTAAGCTCCTGCTCTGTGTTTGGTGGGATCAGAGGGGTGTGATTTATTATGAACTGCTGAAACCGAATGAAACCATAACTGGAGATCGCTACCGACTGCAATTGATGCGCTTGAGCCGTGCATTGAAAGAAAAACGGCCGGAATACTCCGAAAGACACGACAAAGTCATTTTGCCGCACGACAATGCTCGTCCGCACGTCGCAAAACCGGTACAAACATATCTGGAAACACTTAAATGGGACGTTCTACCCCACGCCGTATTCTCCAGATATCGCTCCTTCTGATTACCATTTGTTTCGTTCGATGCCTCATAGCCTGTCTGAGCAGACCTTCACTTCTTACGAAGATTGTCAAAAATGGGTCGATTCACGGATTGCATCTAAAGACTAGGCGTTCTTTCGACACGGTATTCGTACCCTGCCCGAAAGATGGTCAAAAGTAGTAGAAAGCGAGGGGCAATACTTTCATTAATGTATTTTCTTATTTTCATTCACGATGAATATTTTTTTTCATTAAAAAACGCTACGAATTAATTCCAAGTCCTAAAAAACTCTAAATTTTATGTGTACCAGGTGTAGAGAAGTATGAATCCGGAATTTCCCTATATATGGTGCTAGCCATCAGTTTAGGGACCGTAAGACCGCTTCTGCAGCGCCATCATCTCCCTCTGACGAATATTTTCAACACACAACAACCCAAGTTCCCTACACCTGTATATTTTTCTATAACCTTAAACATGTCGAGTTTTGTGCCTACGAACTACGATTTGCGGACAGCATTGGTTTTCTGTTATCATTTGAAGAAAACTGCTGCAGAATCGCATCGAATGCTTGTCGAAGCTTACGGTGAACATGCTCTTGGTAAAACACAGTGTTTCGAGTGGTTCAAAAAATTCAAAAGTGGTGATTTTGACGTGAGAAACGAAGAGCGTTGGAAACCACCGAAAACGTTCGCAGACAACGAATTGCAAGCCTTATTGGATGAAGATGATACTAAAAGTCAACAAGAACTCGCGAATCAATTGAATGTGCCTCTTAAATAAAATAATGATAGAATAAAATATTTTTTATATCTTTTTAAACAAACAGACGTGTAATTTTTACAAAAAAATTCCGGTTTCATACTTCTACACCTGGTAAATGCAATTTTCGAAACTTTAAATTCCATTTAGAGTTTTTCAAATTTTGCAACCCAAACAATTTCCAAGTGCAATTTTAGAAAATATCTAAATTCGATGTCTAACTGCAGTTTAACAAACTCTCTAAATTATACATCTAAATGCACTTTTAGAAACTCTCCAAAGTACTTTCTAAAAGACGACACTTCCTGAAATCATATTTTATATAATAAATCCCGTCCCTTTTCGAAGGGCGTTCGTTTCTAGAATTGAATTCTAGAAACTCACCGTTCAATTCCAAAAGAAAGTTCTAAAAATACGATAAACAAGTTCCTAAAATCGCGTACTTTCGACAATGGAGAAGAAAAACGTGCGAAGAGTGAAAGAAGAAGAAAAAAAAGTGGCGAACGTGAAAAACAGCGCGCCGGAAGAGACGCGGCCGGTTCGTATTGGCCGGCGACCCTCGTAACCCCGTCCATCCAGCGGAGAACGTGCACGCGCGCACGAGGGTGATCCACGAGAACGGTACCATAGAAACGGTACCAGCGTAGCGTGTACGGTGGATGGGCGAGGCCTCGCGCACGGCACAGAAGCGAGGGAGATGAACGATGGGCTGACACAGAGAGGAGTGGAGTGCTTGTGAGCGCGCGCGCGCTGTCTATTTGTGTGAGTGCGTAGGGAGAAGGGCGAAGGGTTCGTTACGCGGTGCGTCCACCATCAGTACAGTCACGCGGTACCAAGAGATTTTTCTACTCTCTCCATCTCTCTCTCTTGTTTTTTTCGCTCTTTCTCTCTTGGTCACCCTCGCGCTGACGACTCCCCTGCACCCTGAGGAGCAAATAATCCGGGCTTCACTGCTTCTCTCCCTCGCTCGGTGCGTGGGCTCCCTCGGTTGCGAGATCTGGTCCCTTGCTCGCGCGTACTCTGCCCCAGGCTGCGCGCAAACTGGGCGCGAGAAATTTGAGAGCGGGGGAGGGCGAGGGGGTAAAGAAAGAGCTACAGCAACAGCTCTTCACTTTATATTCTTTTTCTTCTTGTGATTTTCCTTCTTCATCGTCTTCTCGTGGTTCTCCTACTCTGGTTCTTCTTGTGATTTCCGGCGAGTCCTTCAAGTTCCACTTGTTTTCCTCTGCTTCCTCGTAGTGTCCATTTTCGACTGCTTTTATTGCTCCCTGGTCTTTTTCTTCTTCCTTGTCGTCTTCTTCTTGTGTTTTTCCTGCGAGTCCTTCCTTTTCTTCTTCTTGTGTTTGTCCGGAGAGTCCGCCTCCAACTCCTACTTGTTTTTCTCGGCTCCTTTGTTCTGTGCGTTCCCTCCTTTTTGCCTCCTTTGTTGTCTTGTGTGTTTCCTACAATTTCTATTATCCCCAGGTCTTTTTGTTCTTATAGTTTTCCTGCTACTTCTACTTCCACTTCTTCTTTCTATGCTTTTCCTGCGGGTCCTCAACGTCCACTTGTTTTTCTTGTGAATTTTCAGCTGCTCCTATTGCTCCCTGGTTTTTTTCTTCTTCTTCCATCTCTGCTTGTATTTTTTCCTGCACCTCCTTCCATTTCTTCTTCTTGTGTTTTTCCGGCGTGGCCTCCTGCAGCTTCCACTTCATTTTCTCTGCTTCCTTGTCTTGTGCGTTTTCTGCTGCTCCTATTATTCCCTGATCTTCTTTTTCCTCGTCTTTTTCCTCTTGTTTATTTCCTGCTACTTCTTGTGTTTTTTTATCCTTCTTCGTTTCTTCTTGTGCGTTTCCTACGAGTCCTTCTTTAAATTCGACTTTTTTTTCTTCACTTGTTTGTCTTCTTCTTTTATTTTTCCTGCTACGCCTTCTACTTCCACTTCTTCTTTTTGCAATTTTCCTGCTCCTTGCTTTTCTTCTCATGCTTTACCCGCGAGAAAGTCGCCTTCTTAAACTTCCACTTTTTTCCGCTGCTTTTTTGTACTTTTCCTGTACGATTCCTGCTGCTCCTTCTACTATTGCCTCTACTTTTTTCTCCCTCCTTTTCTCGTGAGTTATCTACTAGGCAGTACAGGATTTGAGTTGCTGTACTTCTTCCATTACGCCCTTTTCGTTTTCTCCCACTCCTCATCATCGTCATCTCTCTCATTTCTTCGCGTCTTTGTCCCGCCGACCCTTCCCCCTCCCCGCAACTTGGTCCCGCGTTCGGTATACGAGGCTAAGGGTCCAGCTTGCTTCTTGGTGCTCCTCTCACAATACACGAACGTCGCGCGCGACCAGATGTCGGGGACCCACCTCGACTATGAGAGGAGACCCTTCGACGGTCCAAGGCAAAGAAGCACCACCGGAACGATTCCAATCCTCCTATACAAATCCGTAACCACCAAGGCCTTCCGAACTACGCACCATTCGACATCTTTTGTCAGCCCTGCTCACATCTCCCCCCTGTTTTTTATCGCTTTTTTACCTCGTTGATTTTTCCTAAATGGAAGACAACTGAAGAGGGGCGTTTTTTATTCGATGACCTTCGAGCTCACGGGATGTTGCGATTTTATTTTAACAAGGATTTTTTTGTCCACCAATATGAAAAGTTCCTCTGCCGCTTGTTGCCTTGTAGAACATGTTGGAAATGATTCCTGGTTCCATTCTGGAATTTCTTCCAACTGGACAACGGCTGGATTCCAATTAGTGAGCGCCATTTTTACACGAGGAGCATATGAAGTTGTCAGGTCGGTTCGGCCATTTTGTTGAAATATTGTAATTTCCAACGCCCCATATTCCGTCTATGGCATCGATTTTATCTCATCACATAGGCCTGAACAAACGCCATGGACGATTTACTTTCACGGCCTTTCGCGACAAGTTTTTCGAAATTTTCGATCAATTATTCAAGCATCATCATTCTCTCTCCCCCTCTTTCTTTTTCTCACTTTCTCTCTCTCTCTCTCTCGCATCCTCTTTTTGGGAACCGAGAAACGACCGAGCAGAGATTTTAGCCAGGCAGGTGTATAACGAAGATCGAAGGTCAGCTGGGTTGCCCCTCTCGAGGAGAAATACCTGAAACCACAAACTGGCAAGGACCAAGGGGTCCCTTCGACAACGGCGAACCGAGGAGAACGTCACTCCTCACCTTTCTCGGCTCCCATGGCCTGAGGAAGAAAGGGAGAGAAAGAGCGAGAGAGTGAGAGAAAAAAGAGAGGTGAGGTGAAAAAGAATCCTGACTGGTCATGCAGATGTTTGGTCTACCGGTTCCCGCGGATTTTCGATAGTCTTCGAAAAATCCGGTGGTACGGGACGACAGGCACCTATTTACGAAGGTGACCTTCAACTTGGTGGATAAAACGAAGCAGGACAAAGATACTATACCAACGTTACCAAAATAATGACTGATAATATTACAACGAGGCTGTCAGTTCAAGAAGTGTAGCATTTTCATCATAGTTATGCAGGTCCGTATTTGATAAAGTTGACGAATGTATAAATGTATGCAACTTTTGTTCGCTTGGTGGTATAGGATGTGGAGATTTTGTCTTTTTTTTAGAAAAACGTCGTTAGTTGCTTTGGTAGCATTGAGCTTCTAGCATTCTACATCCAACTCTTCTTGGCTTAATAATATAGGATTAGAGGATTCGGTCATTTTATAGAACATAGTCATCAGTTGTTTTGGTAATATTGGATTTCTAGCATTCTCCATCCAACTCTTCTCGGCTTGATAGTATGGAATTTGAGGATTTTATTATTTGATAGGAAAACGTCATGAGTTGCTTTGGTAGCATTGGATCTCTAGCATTCTCCATCCGACTCTTGCTGACTGGGCAGTACAGGATTTGAGGATTCGGTCATTTTATAGGAAAGCGTCATCAGTTACTTTGGTAGCATTGGATCTGTAGCATTTATCCAACTCTTGCCTTGATAGTGAAAGATTTAAGGATTTTGTCATTTTATAGAAAAACGTCATCAGTCGCTTTGGTAGCATTGGATTTCTAGCATTCTACATCCAACTCTTCTTGGCTTAATAGTATAGGATTTGAGGATTCTGTCATTTTATAGAACAAAATCATCGGTTGCTTTGGTATCATTGGATCTCTAGCATTCTCCATCCTACTCTTGTTGGCTTAATAGTATAGGATGTGAGGATTCTGTCATTTTATATGAAAGCTTTGGTAGCATTGGATCTCTAGCATTCTCTATCCAAATATCGCTGACTGGACAGTATAGGGTTTGAGGATTCGGTCATTTTATAGGAAAGCGTCATCAGTTGCTGGTAGCATTGGATCTGTAGCATTTATCCAACTCTTCTTGCCTTAATAGTACAAGATTCAAGGATTTTGACAACAGGATCTGCCAAATTTTGTAGGTTTCCATTCCAATTTTATTACTTCCCTAGCATTCGACCTCCACCATTTTGTACCGTTTGACCTCTACCTCCCTCCCCGTCCGGAAGGAATACGTCGAAGTGAAGGGCACCCCCTATCCGTATGTGCGGTCACGTAGGCACGTGACAAAGAGAGAGCAAAAGCGAGATAGAGAGAGAGGGAGAGACCACAAGAGCCATTGGGGTAACGGCGAACGATCGATTTCTGGCTCGATCTTGGCGGGGCTTCTGGAGCACGGGAGAGGTCCCCGAGGTCATAGAACGCCACGGACTCGCGAGGGCATCTCCGCCGTCTGTATTCAGCCCAAATATATCCAGACTGAGAAATTGAAAGAAGGGGACCGAAAGCGACTGAGAGAGCAAGAGAGCGAGGGAAAGAGACGTGGATAGAGGATTGAGACCGAGGGAGGCTTGGTAACGGTGAACTCGATATTACTCTGGGCTGTCGCCTTCCACCCGATTCTTCCTCGGTATCTTCAACCGGAGGGGCTATATTGTATTTTTTCTCCCCTCGCCCCGATCTAACGAGAATTTTTTCGTGTAATCCACGTTGGCACGATGATCTGCCAGCATGTGTGTGCCTCCATGTGCATTTGTGAGTAAGCGCACAGGTCTGCGGAGGGAGAGAGCAGGCCACAAGCGCACTTGAGGCCAGGCAAAATAGGCGAGAGAAAGAGCGACAGAGAGAGAGAGAAAGAGAGAGAGGCAGAGAGGGAGGCCAGGCAAAAGCACGTCAGGCAAGCCAGGGGTTGGCTCGGACTTGTGCACACTGGATGGCGGGTATTGATCCTACCCCGAACGCAGTGGGGTAGCGGCCGGAGAACCCCACCTCAAGGATGAAGGGAATCCCTCCCTGCCTTCGTAAACACACACACACACAAATCTATATTAATATATATGAGGGAATGTGATTTTGAAGACATGCGACTTCGAGGACCGTCCTCACGTTAGCCCATTGTCCCCACATCCACCATTAGGTGAAGCCCAATCGCTGCAACATCGCCTTTCGACGAGCATTTTCGTAGAAAGGTCATTTCAAAGACCAGCCCTGTCGCTATAATCAACCGTTCGTACGGAAAAAAGAACATGTCAAGGACCGTCCTCGAAAGAGCCAGGTGGGATGGTAATCAACATTGCACATATACCAGGGCTTCAAAACATCCTCTTCGTATCTACAACCTATACACGTATGTTGGCGGCAACGACACCAACCGACCAATGTCTCTCTTGGACACCCTTCGCGCTCTTGGGATCTTCCTATGACGGCCGTGCAGAGAGAGAGACGGACAGGAGGGAGAGGAAGGGAGAAAGACGATAGCATCCCTTAAGCGACGAAGCAAGAGAGACGAAAATCCGGGTACCACGCGAACTAGGGTGGTTGCCCCCCTCAACCGAGAAAGAAGAGGGGTGCGAAAAGCATCCGAGATGGCTTCACGCGGGAGAGACCGGAGAGACCAACCCCTCGCCAGATATTCATCCGTTACCACTTCGTTTACCCCTCGGTTGGCGACGACGAGAAGAAAGAAAAATATTCCACAAACTTGGGCTATAGGCGAAATAAAGAAGGAGGCCTGGTACCACTGCATAGTGACGAGTCTCGGTTCTCCAGGCTGCAACGAGGATCCCACGCGGCGGTACGATCCTCCGAGCACCGAAATAGCGCCTACCTGGCTCACCTAGGGTTCGGGTAGACATTCCAATTGGTGGCGGTCGTCCGAGGTGCTGTTTGGCCAGTCGATATGTGGATGATCCGATAACGGGACTGGGGAATGTAATAACTCATGGCTGTTGCGCATATGGAAAACAGGAATAACTCGGGGAATTTTTGAAAATTCTCCGGAGTTTTTTTCCAGAATTTGCTTTTGGCAAGAATTACGGAAAATGAGAATAAATATATATATATATATTTTTATATTTGTATTATCCTTCATTGTATACGAAAAAAAATTATGTCAGTGCCAAACATTGGAAATTTCAAAAACTACAAACGTACTTGGTCTAAGCCTCTATACAATTTGCATTCGATTTGTCGATACACAATTACACAATTATTATTGTAGTTAAGTGTTTATATTTGATTTTTTATTTATTGGCACCGACATAGAAATTTCTGTTTATAATAAAAAACAGGTTCTATATTTGCTTTTTATGTGTTTTTTTTTTACTTTAGTGTTTAGATTTTTGCGGACTTCAGTTTTTTGTTTTTATTTTTTACCACGTTTTTATTAACTCGCTTTCTTGGCTGTTCGGTACAAATATCGCAATCGATTTTAAACTAATTTCCGGATGAGCTAGATACTTGAAACTTTGAACATAGCTCAGATCTGGATGACAGACAAATATACAGACAGGCAAGTCTGTCACAGAGAGAGGAAAAGAGAAAAAAATAGTGAAAAAAAATATAGTTTAGTGGAAGAGACATTTTTTAAATAATAATAACAATATTAATAGTGAATAGTGCATTAGTGACGATTTCTACAATGATTCAAGAGAAGCCAAATTTCAAACACACAAGACTAAAAAGCAGAAAATAAAATTATTCAAATAAAAAATAATAATTTACTACGTTTTTCAAACGGACTAAAAAGTATAAAATCATTTGTCCTGGCTCTATACAGATTTATAACCCAATATAGATTCCTAACCGCATACAGATTTTCCTGAAAATTCGTGATAGTGAATTTTGAATACCTATAAAAATACTTGTAAGATTAAAAACGAAAAAACGTGGGGCGCACGCCATAGATATTAGTAAGGAGTGTAGGGAGTAGCTGTCGTTGAGAAAACTCACACAACAGTTCATATCATTTGCAGTGTAATAAAATTGTTAGTGGCTTAGGTGAACTTTTTTCATACATCAATTATTTATTAATCTTACAAGTTTAAAATCTTACAAGCATTTTCATAGCTATTAAAACTGCACAATCACAAATTTCCAGGACAATCTGTATGGGGTTAAGGATCTGTATTGGGTTATAAATCTGTCTGGGGCTAGGAAAAATTACTTTATACTTTTTCGTCCGTTTGAAAAACGTGGTAAAACTTTTTTTTGCATTTCAATGGTTAACATTTTTATGTTTTTAATCTTAAAAAAATATGTTTTTGTTTGACCCCGATCTATATAATATATTTTTAATATTTATATTGTTCTTCATTAATATACAAAAACAAGTTATGTCGGTGCCAAACATTGAAAATACATTTGCATTCGATTTGTCGATGCACAACCACACAATTATTATTGTGGATAATACGTGTTTTATTTATTGGCACCGACATCAAAATTCCTTTTTATAATAAAGAACAGGTTCCGTATTTGCTTTTAATGTATTCTTTTTTTACTTCACAGTATTTACATTTTTTACGAATCTTGGTTTTTGAAAAAAAAAATATACTTTTATATTTAACATTTGCATATTTTTTATCTTAAAAAAATTATGTTCTTTGTTTGACCCCATGCTCGCTGAAATATTTGCAAAACCTGTGTGGAAAATCTGGAAAAGTCAGGGAATTTCTGAGTCAATAATCCGCAACAACATGAAACTGCGGTCGGTGCCTCCGGGAATCGAGCTACCGGTTCACGGATGATGGCGAACCGGAAACGAGGGTCCGAGGAGACTGTTTGCGTTGCTGGAATCCAGCGGGAAAATTCCTTTCCTTCTATGGCCGTTTTGGCTCTTTGTAGTTTGGTCGATAGTCAACAATCTCTTCTATGCAGGTTTGCTCCGCGGATCTCCGATGAGCATCCTAAAAAACCGTTTCAGTCATTACATTTTGCCGCTGTAAATAGTCAAAATAGAGTTTCGCCATGAAGATTCTCGATTACCTCTATTTTTATGCTGAAAAAAAGTATAATTTTACACGAACATCAAATCATTTCGGCCTCTACTCTGCAAAGTGAGACAGCACCAATTTTGACTTGCACTGATCAACCGGGAGAAAAATTTGACACGTGAACGTCACCTGTCAAATGGACTTAAAAACAGCAAAGTTGTTGCTAAAAATGTTACGATCCATTACAATTTTGCAAATGATTTATTCTCGACGTTCACGGATATTCACAATTGGCCTCTGTAACTTTGTAAATATATTCTTGGATAATTACCTATCGATTTAAGCAATGAAAAAAACTACTTTTCGGTACTTCTGATTCAGGCTCCGGCCTTAAGGGAAGAGATAACTTTAGGCGAGGGAAAATATGCTGATTTTCATGATTTTATCAAAAGGAAGATTCGTGCACCATTTTTGAGACTTGGGGTATGTTTTACTTCTACTTTTGACTGTTACATGGTATTTTTTGAAAATTAGTCTTAAAAAATGGCGGCGGTAAGGCACGGTCTTCTAAACGGGTTGTGGCGGATGTAGTCAGACCTCGTGACACGTAGCGTTGGCGGGATTAATCGGGCAAAAAAACCAACGAAGATTTTTCTTTCATTGATACTCATACGCAGAATATGAACCAGGAAAAAGTAATAAATGTTGAAAATCGAAGAAATGGTGCCCTTTGAAACGAAGAGAATTAATTTTTCCGAACAAAATGGCTACATGTTGCAATAAAATTAATACTTTTCAAAATTTCCAAAAACATTTCGTGTCATGTTTTAAATCAATAAGGTTAGTAAGATTGATGCGAAATTTCATCAGAATCGGTGAATTAGTTTTTGAGCTATACGTCACGCCAGTTTTGAAAGTGCAGTTTAGAAGACCGCGCCATACCTCCGCCATTTTTAAAGATCACTAAAAAAAACATATGTGACAGCCGAAAATAGTAATAAAACATGCCCCAAGTTTCAAAAAAGATGAAGAAACCTTCTTTAAAAAAAATCATGAAAATCGGCAAACCTTTTCCTCCCCTCGACCCCCTCCCCCCAAAGAAAAAAGACTTTGCATCGCATCCTAACGCACTGCAACGAGAATGGACGCCGACCATTCGACTGTCACCAATCGAGTCGTTTCGTTCGAACCCTTCTCCC